>CM076571.1:55288646-55453347 GCA_034641835.2 Pinus albicaulis
ATCGTTCTTCGAGCTCTACCTCACATGTTATCTATGAAGCTAACTGGTGTTGTTGTTTGGATGGTAGCTTTAACAGATTTGTTAGGTCTCTTTAAAATGGTTAAAAGAGGAAGGAATCATGCTGGGGGAAAAGGTAAGCAACCTTCTTATGAAACGCACCAGAAAAGAGGAAGAAAGTCTGCTCAGCAACATCTCGAACCACTGGTTCAAACTTTTATGGTAGATATTCCAAATTCAGTTCGTTCTCGTATTTATGGGTGTGAAACTGAGGTTCTTAATAACATAGATATGGAAGATGATATGGATCTGGAGGATATGCAAACTGTCATTAATGACCCTGGGCACACTCGGGGTCGAACCTCTTTGTTTCAAAAATCTATTCGAACTTATTGGTTAATCAAATGTTTGTTAGCCAAGGCAGTTATGTCCATAGTTGAGACAAAGCTTGAATCAACCTTGGCATATATTAATAGGAACATTTAGAAAATCAATTTGCGTCAATTGCATCAATATGCGAGGCTTGGAAGGTTGGAGAAGGAAATTAAGGCTATGCAACAGGTTACAGTGGAATTACCAGGGGTTACATCCAAAGATCCAGCGCCTGTCGAATTTGAGAAAGATTAAAGCTTTCTTGATCTAATGTTTTCCTTTCTTTTAAATGGTTAGTCCTTTTTGTATATGATGTTGTCTCTAGACTTAGATATTCAGTATCGACATATACGGTATAGACTGTTAAGAATTTTTATGTTTTGGTTGACATACTTTGAACTTCGATGGCTGAAATACCTGGTTTCCTGTGGGCAGGTTGAGGTCTAGTTTTGTATCTTTTTCCCAACTTTATTAATAGAAAATAGGAGGAACCACCTAAGCTTATAAAAAAAAATATTTAACTTATTTTTTAATACTATTCTTAATCATAACCCTAACAATAATTTAAAATAGATGTACCAATATAATTTTTTGAATTAACAGCGGAGACCTACCTTTCTTTTCTTTATTACTGCCCCACACCTTCTACTTTTACTTACCATATCATTTGCAGCTGCTAGAGTAAAGAAATTCGTCATATTAACTCTCTACCCTAGCTCGTCCTTTCTATAATAACCCGTACCAGCAAAGAAAAAAGATGCAAAGAAGAGAAGCAGAAAGCGATATGTTTCCCCGAGAGCAGAGTTAGAAACAAAGATCAGTTGCTCCCGACGAAGATAAGCAGCATCCTGTTTTCAGCATTGATCGCTTTCTCTAAACAGAGACACCCAGAATCCACCTCTCACGTAGGTACTCTTTGGTCTTGAATTTTGTTTGATTTTCCTATAGACAGACATAAGCAACATAACGAGAGTTTCATTTCCAGAACGCAAAAAAAATGAGTTTAAATATTACTCATCTAATTCTTTGAAAATGGAAATCCCTTTTAGAAAAATAAGTTTCATTTACAGAACACAAAAAAATTCAGTTTAAATATTTCTCATTTTATTCTCTGAAAATGGAAATCCCTTAAGAAAAATTCCATGAATATAATTTTTTATTTGGTGCAATAATGGTGAATGAATTATAATTATAATAAATTAAACTTTAGATTTAAAATGGTAACTCAAACTGCTATGTCTAGTCTTATAAATGATTTGAATTTGGATATGAGATAGTTGGTGCAAAAGTAGAAGAAGAGGATGTACAGGCTTTGTTGTTGAACAGTTTGCCTTTTGTTTACAGCAATGCTATTTTAGGTTAAGTCAAATGTCTTCATAAAGATATGATGAATGATGAATGAAGGAGATTGGAAAGTGTTTTTATTTAAAAAATGTTTTATTTATTGTAAATATAATGAGCGAAAAAGTTGTTGGAAAGTGTTATTAGGTTTGGTTTTCATAATGACTAGTAATTATGAATTTATGTAATGAAGGAGACATAGATAATACAATGTATTTTGTAATGCTTGCTTCATGTGTTTCATGAGCAAGGAAGTTTTTCTATAGGTCAAAGACTTCTTCTTGATGTCTTTAGGAGTTTTTCATCTTGTCATAAATATAATTTAAGAGTCATGTATATGAAGTGATGTTACACTTACAAAGGGAAAAATTGTTGCATGCTCCAAGACCTTGTCTAAATTTCTAAATGCTCCACCAAGTCAGCTCAAAGTATGATGTATATGCTCCTTGTAGAAGTCAGCCTATATCATGTCGGCTCACTGAAATATGACACAATGGTTCACTGGCGCAGGTCGGCTAATTAACAAGTGGCAAACCATTATATATACCCATGTGGACTTCACACCAAACATAGGTAGAAAAGTTCAGATGTGTTATAAAATGAAGTGCGAGATCAAGGTTTGTATTGCAGTGCGAGAAAGGGTAGATAATACAACGAGGTCAAGGGTCAGCTCAACGAAGGAAGAAAGGTCCTCTCGGACCTCTTTTTTGGAGAGCAAGCTTTTGTATAAAGTCTATCACAATAATCCGAAAAGTGCAGTGCGTAAGAGGATATACAAAAGGATGTGAATAAGAGGTGACTAAGATCAATACGAATGTACATCCCGTCGGGGGATATTCCCTAAACACGAAAACTCCAACTGTGAGATAGATCGGGAGGCGATCGGATATTCGTCAAAGAGGACGAGATTCGAGGCTACTCCGGTCTCTTCTGCATTTCATCTAAGAGTGAAAGATAAACACGCCAAGTGGTATAGAACTAGAATGCTCAAGAATATATAAAAATAACAGTGCAGCAAACATATAATAACGTAGACAGAATATACGGCAACTCATCCAGAAATATAGAGAGGAAATGATAAGCCATTTTATTAAACTGAGAAATATAATGAAGTACAATAGGTGATTAGAATGATGGCACCTAAGCTTGCTCAAGGCAAGTGAAAACTCTCGTAAAATACAGAAATGGTCGGCTGAAAATCATGCCTCACTATTGAAAATCGCGTACTGCCATCGCTGGAATGGATCAAGATAGGGCGATCTCCTGCCAAATGAGCCGAAAATCTGCAAACCTCCTCTACTTCACCAACCCTAAAACCCAAACCATATTAAAAATGCACACAACCCCGAAATCACCGTAAATGCTCGTGAATTACACCACCAAGGTTCATGCGTAGGCTAAATGGAAAGGAATAAACACCGCCACAAACTCCGCCAAATTCTCTGGTAAAAGCCTGACTCTCCGTCAAATCTCGACCGACCGCTCGTGTAAATCCCAAATCCGAAGCACCTCCACAATGGACTGCGTCCTCTCTCCCAGTGACTGCGCAGTCTCTATAAGCTCCAGCTCCGCAACAAACCCAAACAATAAAACTACTCACAAAATACTGAAAAACCAACCTTGTCTGAGTAGGCACTCGAAGTCCCTCGGGGCTAAGGGCGAGATCTCCGACCGGAGACACTCAATGCACTAAACAATGCTGCAAATAGGCTAAACAGCCAGCGTGCTCAATAAGACAAACGTCTCACTCAAAATCATCAACTCCAAATTGAATCAAATGAGGAGGCTCCTCTATCTTTTATAACGTTGGTTTCCCTCCAAAACCCCAACGTAGGCTCTCTCTCCTCCACATGCTCATCCTCATCTGCGCAGAAGCTTCTAGAGTGTACGTGGGTCCCCTCCTCTACGTGGTGTTTGGCCCCCCTTAGCTCCCCTTAAGTCATAACGTTGCACTACTAGGAGGACGTTTTATTTCACTTAAGTGAGTTAGACTCTCTTTAATCACTTTTTTTTATTTACAAACTTTAGACGGCAAAACTATACAAAATCGAATATTCCTATTAGCTGTCGCTAATTAGGAATATTACAGTCTCCCCTAGCAAAATGTTGCTTGTCCTCAAGCAACTGAAGTGAAGGATGCTGCAAAATCTTCTCGCTCTCCCAAGTGGTATCCTCATCTGGAAAATTCTACCACCTCACCAAGAATTCTCGGACCGTCCTGCTCCGTAACTGCCTCTCCCTGGTATCAATAATGACCTCCGGCTGCAACACCAAGTGCCCCTCATCATCTGTAGGTGGTAACTCCTCTGTCACTGTCACCTGCTGCCCCAGCGCCTTCTTCAGGCATGATAAATGGAAAATGTTGTGGATCTTGCTGGCTTGGGGCAGCTCCAACTCATACGCAACCTGCCCAATCCTGTGTATTACCCTGTATGGCCCGTAAAAGTGAGGCTTGAGCTTCTCAGCTCCCTTATACTTCAGCGATGACTGTCGGTCTGGCTGTAACCGTAGGTAGACCAAGTCCCCTACCTCAAACTGTGTCTCCACCTAACCTCTGTTGGCATACAGCTTTTGTTGGTTTTGTGCTATAGCCATATTGTGCTTGAGGGCTCGGAGGATGTCCTGACTCTTGGATCCAAATCTTGGCTCTAGGAGCCTTGCTAGCACCGAACATCACATCAGCAAAAGATAAAGGATGGTACCCATACAAAGCATAAAATGGTGACATACCAATAGACATGTGATGTGTCGAGTTGTAGCAGTACTCCCCCAAATGCAACCATCTCAACCATCCTCGCTGCTGCCCACTAACATAGTTACGCAAGTAGCCCTCCAGCCACTTGTTAACTATCTCTGTCTGTCCATCCGTTTGTGGGTGGTAATTGGTACTCGGTGTCAACTCTGTCCCCACTAGTCGAAAAATATCCTGCCAAAATCCACCCGTGAAACGGCTGTCCCTGTCACTGATGATGGTCTTAGGAAGACCATGTAGCCTAAAAACCTCTTTGAAGAACAGCTCGGCCACCTGTGCTATTGTGTAATGCGCGGATATGGAGAAAAAGTGCGCATACTTTGTCAGTCGATCAACGACGACAAAGATACAATCCTTGCCCTGCACCATGGGCAACCCTGTGACGAATTTCATCGAAATGCTCTCCCATTTCCCTTCCGGAATGGGAAGAGGTTGCAACAATCCTACGGCATGGCTCATCTCCCCCTTATTCCTCTGACAAACATCACACTCCCTAACGTGCTAGAGTACGTCCTCCTTGAGGCCCTTCCATGAGAACCTCTCTCTAATGGCCCTGTAGGTTTTGGTAAACCCCTGATGGCCTGCCAATGGAGAATCGTGTGATGCCTGGAGTATCTTCTTCTTAAGCTGAGATCCCTCAGTCAAGAAGATCCTGTTCCTGTAATAGATGATCTCATCAACCACCCTGTACCTGTCATCCGCCACCTGTCCATCTAGCACCTCACATGCAAATCTGTCCTTGGAGTACTCCACTAAAAGTCGAGCCCTCCAATCTGTATCCAAGCTCATAAGAGATAACGTGGCTGGTCTACGTGAAAGGGCATCTGCTACCACGTTATTCTTACCCTTGACATACTCAATGTCAAAATCATATGCTTGGATCTTACTGATCCACTTCTGCTGCCTCTCCTGTAGCTGCTTCTGCTCCAAAAAGAACCTGAGGCTGTTGTGATCAGTCCTCACCCTGAACCTGTTCCCTACCAGATACTGCCAGAATTTGGCCAAGGCATGCATGATGGCCAACATCTCCTTGTCGTATATAGGATACAACCTCTCGTGCGGAAGGAGCTTCCGGCTCTCAAAGGCTATAGGGTGTCCTCCCTGCATCAATACTGCGCCGATCCCCTCTCCCGACGCATCACACTCCAAGACAAATGGCTGCGTAAAATCCGGCAATGCAAGCACTGGGCAACTACTCATCACCTCCTTGAGCCTATCAAAGGCTCGCTGCGCTGTATCTGACCAACTGAATGCCCCCTTCTTCGTCAAATCTGTAAGGGGTGCAGCAAGCTGTGAGAAACCTCTGACGAACTTCCTGTAATAGGTACATATCCCAATGAACCCTCGAAGTTCCGTCACGTTCCTCGGCTCCGGCCAATCTCTGATGGCTCTAATCTTCTCCTCATGGACTCTCACTCCGTCCACTCCAATAATGTGACCCAAATACAACATCTCCGTCATCCCAAACTCACACTTGGAGAGCTTAGCATAGAACTGTTGCTCTTCCAAGATGCGTAGTACTGCCTCTATATGCTGGAGATGCTCCTCCCAAGTCCTGCTATATATGAGTATGTCATTAAAGAAGACCAATACAAACTTCCTCAGATGACTGCGGAAGATATGGTTCATGCAACACTAAAAAGTGGCTGGTGCATTGATCAGCCCAAAAGGCATAACCAAAAACTCAAAGTGCCCATAATGACACCTGAAGGTGATCTTGGGAATGTCCTATTCCCTCACGTGTATCTGATGGTACCCTGATTTCAAATCAATCTTCGAGAAGAACTTGGCTCCTCTCAGCTCATCCATCAACTCATCGATCCTGGGTATAGGATACCTGTTCTTCAGGGTCTTCTTGTTCAGGGCCCTATAATCAATGCACATCCTCAAGGTGCCGTCCTTCTTCTTCACCAACACTACGGAAGAAGCAAACGAACTTGTGCTCGGTCTTATGTGCCCAGGAGCCAGCAACTCCTAGATGGCCTGCTCAATCTCATCTCAATAGGCTTTGGGATGCCTATAAGGGGTATTAAACACCGCCTAAATGCCCTGCTCAAGCTCAATGGTGTGCTCAAACCCTCGGTCTGGTGGCCGACCTGGTGGTATATCCCCAAACACTGCATCATACCTATCAAGGATGGCCTGTATATCAGGATGAACTGCTCGACCGGTGGTCTCTGCCTCTGATGCCCACAACTCAACCGCCCACTCTATGTCTCCCTTCCGGAAATCTGCCTCCATTTGGTGTGCCGAAACTGTCTGAGGTGGGTATGTGTGCATCCCGTGGATCTTCTCATGCTTCCCGGTCTTCTTGTCATCCCACTCCATCTCTAAGGCCTCCCAATCTGTGGTGACCTTCCCCAGAGTAATCAAACACTGAACACCCAGTACCACATTGGTATCTGGTATGTTGACCACGAAAAAGTGGTCGGTCACGGTATAGGTACCCATCGTCATTGCCAACTCTGGAACATGCTGTGCACACTGCATCGTGTGGGCTCCCGGAACTAGAACTGAAAATCCGTCAAAGCTCTCGGTCGGTATACCTCTCTGCTCGACCATCTGTGCATCAATGAAGTTGTGGGTCGCCCCACTGTCAACCAAAACTGATACTCGCTGGCCACGCACTGTCCCTCGTACGCACAGCGTCAAATACTTGGGAACTGCTCGCAATGCCGCAAGAGTCCCTCCTGTGGGTGCAAAAGCTGCACCTCCTGTACCTGGAGGTGGAGGTGGCAACTGATCCTGGGCTGTCTGACTATCTCATGACTCCTCGTCATCTTCCTCATCTTCTTCCCCACTATCATCGGAGAAGACCTCAATGAAGTGTGCTTTGCTCGCAGCACACCTATGCCCTGGTGCCCACGGCTCCTGACAAGTGAAGCACAACCGCTTCTTCCTCAACTCCCTCCTGGCATCATCATCTATCTATGCCCGACCTGGGTTCCCCTTGGGAGGAGGAACCCTCACATCCTTCCCCTTGGGCTGGAAACCCTATCTTTGGGGGTAAGGTGTCCGTGTCCTAGGCAATGCATCCTGTAAGTCCCTGGTCCTGCTAATAGCATCATGGAGTGTAGCTGGTCTAGTAGATCTGACTAAACCCCGAAGTGGCTCTGCCAATCCCTCCACAAACATATATATCATCCGAGCTGCGGATAGATCTGGCACCATCACTGAAATCCTCAAGAAATCTGCAATGTAAGTCTCTGGGCTCCCAATCTGCTTGAGCCTCGTCAGCTCAACAAAGTGTTGTTCCAGATCCCTCCGGTCAAAACGCTCCATCAACCTCCTGGTAAACTCGGCATATATCGTCACTGTAGAATGCCCGAGTGTCACCATCCCATGGAACCACCAGTCCTGGGCCTCACCATCCAAATGCAATGTCGCCACCTTGATGGCTTCCGTCTCCGACATTTGGTTAAGCTGGAAATAGATGTCCAGCTTCTCCACCCAAGACTTTGTCGAACTGTTTGATGAGCCATCAAACGTAGGCAAATGGAATCTGCTAGATGTGCGGTGGGTATCTCCATCATGATAATGTCGGTGCCCTCTATGATGGTCGCAGGGTCTACTGTCCCGCTGGAGCTGAACAAAATCCTGGAATGAGAGAGCATCCCTGAACTCCTACCCATAGGCTTGATACTCTGCAAAATACTCGCCCATGTGTCCGAGCTCTGCCTCCTGCTGGGCTCCTACCCCTGTGTTTGCTCCGAGGAAAGAGGGCATAGTAGAGCGGGTAGGTGCACATGAAGCCATTGGCTGAGGAATATCACGCTGAGCAGCACCATGCTTTGGAAAATGATGGGATGTACCTGATCCCTCTCCTACCTGGAAAACCCGTGGGGTCTCACGCTGTCTAGCCTCCACAGCGATGGGTCTCTGACCCATCACCTCAATCTATCTAGCCAAATCCTGCACCGATTTGAGGAGTGCCTCCCCAAACTGTTTGGCCTCTGTGTCATCTACCATCGGCCCTCTCTGCTCTGAATCTAATACGGGCTCCTCCTGCTCTGCGTCTGTCACAGGCTCTCTCTTCTGCTCGGTGTCCACCACCCGAATACAATCTCCGTCTCCGTAGGTGTTCTCCAACCTACGCTCACGGTCTTTGTACTTCCTGCCTCTGTAACAAATATATGGTCTCCTCCCCGGTGTCATAGACCACAGGCTGAGCCAAAACTATGCTTTGATACCACTGTAATATCCCGTTTCGAGGATATCTCTAAAACACGGCAATCTCCAACCAGAGATGGACTGGGAGGGCATTTACCGGATATTCTGCCTCTGAAAGAGGATGAGATCCAGAGGCTACCTAGCCCTTTCCAGACTCTGTCTAAGAGTGAAAGATAAACACACCAAGTGGTATAGAACTAGAATGCTCAGAAATATAAATAAATAACAGTGCAGCAGACATATAATAACAAAGAAAGAAATTACGACAACTCATCCATAAAATATAGAGGGGAAATGCTGAGCCATTTTATTAATCTGAGAAATATAATGAAGTACAATAGGTGATCAGAGTGATGGCACCTAATCTTGCTCAAGGCAAGTGAAGAAACACTCTCAGAAAATACAGGAAATGGCTGCTCTATGAACTGCGTCCCAGCTGCTGGAAAACTGCCGTGTAGCTGCTACTGCTGGAATGGACTGAAGACTAGGGGTTGATCCCCTTGCTGGAATGAGCTGAAAATCTGCAAACCTCCTCACTCACCAACCCGTTCAAAACCCGAAACCATAGCAAAAATGGCCAACCCCGAAAATCACCGGAAAATGCCTCCTCAGGGAATTACGCTGGCCTCCAAGGCTCTGCGCAGAGGCTAAATGGAAATAGCTGAAACACCGCCTCAAACTCCGCCAAAATCCTCCTGTGGGCAAAAGCTGACCCTCTGCTCAAAATCTCGGCTGAATCTCCTGCAGAAACCCCGATCCGGAGCACCTCCAAAAGGGGACTGCGTCCTCTCTCCCAGTGACTACGCAGTCTCTATAAGCTCCAGCTCCGCAACAAACCCAAACAACAAACTACTCACAAAATACTGAAGAACTAACCTTGCCCGCGCAGGCACTTGAAGTCTCCCGGGGCTAAGGACGAGATCTCCGTCCGGAGACACTCAATGCACTAAACAGTGCTGCAGACAGGCTAAACAGCTAGTGTGCTCAAGAAGACAAACGTCTAGCTCAAAATCATCAACTCCAGAATGAATCAAATGAGGAGGCTTATCCATCTTTTATAACGTTGGTATCCCTCCAAAACCCCAACGTAGCCTCTCTCTCCTCCACGTGCTCATCCTCATCTGCGCAGAAGCTTCTAGAGTGTATGTGGGTCCCCTCCTCTATGTGGTGTTTGGCCCCCCTTGGCTCCCCTTAAGTCATAACGTTGTGCTACTAGAAGGATGTTTTATTTCACTTAAGTGAGTTAGACCCTCTCTACTCACTTTTTATTTATTTACAAACTTTAGATGGCAAAACTATACAAAATCGAATATTCCAATTAGCTGTCGCTAATTAGGAATATTACAACGAGAGAGCGAAGTGCTAGCCTTTGTCATTGATCTCCTGTACCATTGCCTAAGATCATTAATATACTTATAGCATAAAGGAGGCGGCAAAGTAAGACAATCATCATAAAGGAAGTCCATTCATGGAGAACAAAGCCTATGGCCTATCGAATATCATGACAGAGGTAGAGTCAAAACAAGGAAGGAAATCTCGGTTTAAGGCTAGGAACCGGAACTTTCCTAGTATTGGTGCGGCATGGTGCAGAAGGAGATTGGCATAAGGAGCCAAGAAAGAGCAGTGACAAGGGCTTGGAGGCATACTATTGTCAAGGTTTTATGTCATGTTCAAGGTACTTGTCAATTAAATATCTAGAAGAAGAATTACTTTCGGTTTTTCCTCTCCAAGAGGGAGGGTTTTTGGCCTGTGTCTCTTGTGTTTTTATAATTGACTTGATGAAAGACACAATAAGCTAATGAAGACAATATCTAAGTAATAGATGCATAATAAGTATAACACAAGAAATTTTTAAGTAATAATTGAATTAAACTATGCCCTACCAAATTCTCAACATGGTTTCATAGCTAAGGTGCTAGAAAGGGCATAGAGGCACTCAAGGATCAGGTTGTCATAGAAGGCAGTAATGGATTCATACCCCTAGTCACACAACAATTCGGATCTTTGTATTGATTATCAACATTGGATCACAGTATACAAAGCAAGGATTTGTTTAGAAGAAAGTTCAGTCCTCCACAGTGAAAGAAATACTGATTATTATAGTGAAAAATGATGTATCACAACATCTTGCAAATAAGACAACTTGGTGTTAAGACAGTATTATAGCACCATCTCAACTGCATCATCAGTTCATTTCCATCTCAAGATATTGCCATCAAAACTTCAAGGCAAGTTACCTATCATTAATCATCCAAAGAAGCATTATTCACCATCAACAAAAATCGTTGATATTATCACTCCTCTGTCGAAGAAGGATTCCTCATTCGAAAAAGGAACATCAACACATCTTCTTCATCCTCCATCAAAGTGACAAAGGTGAAGTTTCTATCTTCACATATCAAGTAAGTGTCTATTATTCTATAATAAAAATTGTTAAAATGACTTCATGTTTGAAAGGAGATGTGAAGTTTGTTTAGTTCATCGAAGTTCCTTACATGATAAAGGAGGATAGAAATAGTCCTCGAAAGAGAAGTCATTGATATCTATGGAAAAATCTCCGAAGGTTAAGTATTGATTGAATACATGGAAAGGGATCAAAGGACTCAAAGGATTGAAGATATTAAAGAGATATATAATAAACTATTCTTTGAAAATGAAGTAAAAGAAGGTCATACCACTTAGACATGACCTACAGAAAATTGAAGGGATATCTTCATAGAATCTCATTAATGAGATCTGAAAGAAATGATAAAAGAATAATCATCATTATTCTGATGGGAAAGGTAACAAATGACCATGGGTCTAGAAAGTTACCTTATCTAAACAACTTCTGACTTCTATGCGAGATAGAAGACAAGTTGAGGGTAAGAATGTTGAAAATTAAAGAACTCAAATATTACAGGAAGAAAGCTCATATCATCGAAAAGGATGGAGGAAGCTAAAGAAAGGAAGCTCAAGGTAAGAGGGAGTAAAATATCTTTACTATGGTTAAGATAGTCTCCCTCACAAAAGGTCTTTTAATGGCTCCTAAATCCTATATAGGATATAACTACAATAAATAGATGCAGTGTGACATCATGAAAGCATTAAGAAGCAAGAGCTTGTGACATCACCATAGGGAATCATGGAGCACAAGAAGCACAAATCTCATGGCAATAAAATATGAAGGATATAGCTCTTGGGAACCTCATTGAAGAAGTCATCCAGGACGAGGCTCATCATACATCGAAAGGAAACTTTTTCCAAGATAAGGATATTTAGGATCCTCAAGATTCTCTGATGGAATCCTCATCGAAGGATTCACCAATCTAGAGAGGAAGCAAGTGTTTCATCGGAAACTCTTACTTGTGGAATTCATGGAATGATGGTATGATAACATAATAAATGAAGCAGATCAAGGGATTTAAGACACTTCGATCAAGGAAGCTGTTGAAAGAATACTAGATGACCTGAAGGTAAATGAGGTATGTATGCTTGTATTTAATATTATAATGTCATGTCGTATGGTTGCAGGTAACTTGGATCACTACTCCTATCCTGAGGAGCATGATCAAAGGAAAGGAATATCTTTCTCTAAAAGATGTCGAAAGGCATGGTTCACACTAGATGAAATCAACATAATATATTCTCATATGAATATGAGATGATTGGCAACTATTAAGGAACTCTGATTGAAAGCTCTTGGGAATAAAATTGTGTGGAAGGAAGAGACCGTGAGAAGTGCAACTATGATAAAAGGCAGTCAACATCCAAGGAAGAAGACTTGACTAGAAAATCTCCTGGGAAGATATGCAGACTAATAAAAGTACGGAAAAGATGAATACCCTTGTCTATACATATCTTTTGGAGATATGTCAACATATACGAAGGATGTCGATGCCTACAAGAAGGATGTCATGGTGAAAGATCATCACTGAGGTAACTTCTGGTTTACGTATTCATATTTATAATTGAATAACATCTGATGAGCTTATGCAGGGTTGCCAAATGGAAGTAGATGTCTTCCATAGGTTGATAACCATATGGCAGGATGAAAGATCCTTGGAAGATATATGGTTCGAAAGAAAGCAGCATAACATGAAGTTAGATCAGACGAGAAGACTGATGCATCACTTTCTAATAGTAGGCATGACTCGTGGATGAAATTGATGGATGATTTGTGCCCTAATGAAGAGATCCTAAAGTTCAAGGCTCCTCAATTCATGACATCAATGAAAGGAGTTCTTCATGAAGCAACTAAGTGTTTTCATTATTTCTACTGCAAGTCCGTGATTAAGAGGGAGCCTAGTTATAAGTTTCTTACTTAAAAGAAACTCTGTAATTTCAAAGCCAAAAGGAAAGCTTAGGTACATTCTTTCTAAGTATATTCCTTTGTGGAATATGTCCTCCCTAGTTGAGAGGGAGAGATAGACATGTCATTCTAGTCTTCACCTAGGAAGACGCAATGGATGATTGGGTAATCATCAGGCATCCAATACTCTTTGAGAATGTGATAAGACGTTCCGATAATAGTAGTCGTGAAAGGATGGATATTCTTTGAGGATTAGCTATTCCAATAAGAATATTCCTTTAAGGTCATACTGAGTGAACACCTAGGTGGAGTATGTACCTTGGAGACAATGACGAAGGTGTCTATAATCATTGGTCTCACCAACATTGTAGCTCTTGAGATATGGAGTTGTTAGTCAAGGCCTTGCACTGTAGCAATGTTGGATAATATGATACTATAACAGATGGATTACCAATCAAAATTCTTCTTATTGACCATGTACCATTATGAATACCTCCCTAGTTAAGAGGGAGTGTTGGAAAGTGCAACTAGGTTCGGTCTTCGTAATGACTAGTAATTATGAATTTATGTAATGAAGAAGACAAAGATAGTAAAATGTATTTTGTAATGCTTGCCTCATGGGTTTCCTGAGCAAGGAAGTTTTTATTATAGGTCAAAGACTTCTTCTTGATGTCATTAGGAGTTTGTCATCTTGTCATAAATATAATTTAAGAGTCATGTATATGAAGTGATGTTACACTTACAAAGGGACAAATTGTTGCATGCTCCAAGACCTTGTCTAAACGCTCCACCAAGTGAGCTCAAAGTATGATGTATATACTCCTTGTAGAAGTCAGCCTATATCATGTTGACTCACTGAAATATGACACAACAGTTCACTGGCACAGGTCGGCTAATTAACAAGTAGCAAACCACTATATATACCCATGTGGACTTCACACCAAACATAGGTAGAACAATTCAGATGTTTTCTGAAATGAAGTGCGAGATCAAGGTTTGTATTGCAGTGCGAGAAAGGGTGGATAGTACGACGAGGTCAAGGGTCAGCTCAATGAAGGAAGAAAGGTCCTCTCAGACCTTTTTTTTGGAGAGCAAGCTTCTGGATAAAGTCTATCACAGTAATCTGAAAAGTACATTGTGTAAGAGGATATGCAAAAGGCTGTGAATAAGAGGTGACTGAGATCAGTATGGAGGAGAGGAAATGCTAGCCTCTGTCATTTATCTCATACCCTTGCCTAAGATCATTAATATATTTATAGCATAAAGGAGGCAGCAAGTAAGACAATCATCATAAAAGGAGATCCATTCATGGAGGACAAAGCCTATCAAGAATATCACAGCAAGAGGCCGAGGTCAAATCAAGGAAAGAAGATTTCAGTTTAAGGCTAGGAACCGAGCTTTCCTAATGTTGGTGCAGAATGGTGCAGAAAGGGAGATAGCATAAGGAACCAAGAAAGAGCAGTGACAAGGTCTTGGAGGCATGCTATTGTCAAGGGTCTATGTCATCGTCAAGGTACTTGTTAATTAAATATCTAAAAGAAGATTTACTTTCGGGTTTTCCTCTCCAAGAGGGAGATATTTTGGCCCTAGCTTGAAGAGCCAAAATTCTATGTCTCTTGTGTTTTGATAATTGACATGATGAAAGACATAATAAGCTAATAAAGACAAGATCTAAGTAATATAAGCATAATAAGTATAACATAAGCAATTATCAAGTAAGAGAATTGAATTAAACCATGCCCTACCAAATTCTCAACAAAAATAAGATGACAAATAGTTAAAAAGATCATGGCTTATCGCCCCAAAAACAATTCACCTAAGATGGAAGTGTAAAGTTTGAGCCTATGATCTTCTAAGGGGAATGGCTAGTCAGATGTCTTCATAAAGATATGATATCAGGATGAATGGAGGAGATTGGGAAGTGTTTTCATTTAAAAAATTTGGAGTTATTTCCGAAAAACAATTCACCTAAGATGGAAGTGTAAAGTTTGAGTCTGTGATCTTCTAAGGGGAATGGCTATAGATAAAGGACATTAGTCATTAGAATTTAGAAACATAACAAATGAGTACTTACATATATTAAAAAATATATAAATATAAAGATTTAAATATTGTTAGAATTTAGAAACAAGAATATTTAAATGTACAAGTTTAATTATATAACTAATTACTACTTACATTAATGATGACCAAATGACAAATACACAAGAAATTAGAAACATAAACTGTAGTTTTCTCATTATCATACAATCAAAATGTATTACATAGATACTAAGTTACTGCTACTATAGGTGGGAATCTCAATAGCAAATACAAAAGCCATAGTCTAATTGTTCTATGTATTGAAACTTTTTTGGGCATATTTGCCAATCAAATTTACTTGAAATCTGGCATGGATTTGTTGGAATCACAAGTTTGAGTTGTGAACTTTGTACGATTGGAGTGCTCGAGGGGTTTTTCAGAGTGTTGATTCCATTCATGCATTCAAAACACATTTCAAACAACAAAAAATCATGATATGACCAAAAATTGTTTTACTAGATTTCGGCAAAAAAATCCAAAACGTAGAAAAGTTAGACAACACAAATAAAAAATAGGGTAGATACTGTAACCTTATATGGAAAAATATCGTAGCTCATGAGTGTTAGTAGCCCCCCTCCATGTCAGAATCACCAAAATCAACACCAATCCCACTACTCTCTTCTCCAACCTCCCCCTTCTTCTTCTCTATATTCAATTGAGTCAGAATATATGGAACAGTAGCCGAGGTTGATAAAATTGAATGAGGGGGTGCAACATCAATAGGGGTATTCCTTCTTTTCCTTTGAATTTTTCCAATTGCTTTTGCTGATTGAGACATGATTTTTATGAAATGAAGAAAAAAACATATTGTTGTAGGAAAAGACTTGAATTATGGTTACAAATCCACTTTCCTAACACTTCGAATCCCTTCAAAGTTGCAATTGAATCCTCAACTACACACCAAAACACCTTAGAGATCCAACTTGCAGAAGAAATGATGAACATCGCTTTTCAAAAGGCTTGCGGGTCACTTTTTGAGAGGGGCTTGTATCCTAGCATATCTGTGTTCGGCACATGGCCCTCTAGGGTGTGTCCTATGGCTTAGAATATAGCTCTGATAGTGGAAATTCTAACAATGGAAGAAAATCTAACCATGGAAGAATCATTTGAGACTCTTTTTGAGGTTGAGAAGTGTGACAAGGAACATAAAAGGATTACTTGTTTTTAGTGGTTGAATCTTTAAGATTGACTGAATCAAATAAGTTTTAACTCGATATGGATTGTTTTCCAAGTATTTTGGAAATTTGGGAATTTCAATAGTTTTGGAGTTCAAAAAGTCGTGGAATTCGAAAACCCAGGAATTCAAAAAATTCGTAAGTTGGGAATTCTAGACTCTGTAGTTCAGAAAATTCAGGAATTTAGGAAATACACCTTTGTGAAGGTGGTGAGATAACATCCTAGCATATTTGTGTTCGACACATGGCCCTCTAGGGTGTGTCCTATGAATTGGAATATATCTTTGATAGTGGAAATCTATGATGGAAAAAAAATCTAACCATGGAAGAATCATTTCAGACTCTTTTTGAGGTTGAGAAGTGTGACAAGGAACATAAAAGGATTACTTGTTTTTAGTGGTTGAATCCTTAAGACAACATTGAATCAAAGAAGTTTTAACTCGATATGGATTGTTGTCTAAGTAGTTTGGAAATTTGGGAATTTCAATAATTTTGGAGTTCAGAAAGTCATGGAATTCGAAAACCCATGAATTCAAAAATTTGTAAATTGGGAATTCTAGACTTTGTAGTTCAGAAAATTTAGGAATTTAGGAAATACACCTCTGTGATGGTGGTGAGACACCATGATGGAGTACTTGCAATATTCTAGGAGTAATTGCAAGATTCTAGATCTGTAAAGGAGAAAATTTGCTTAAGAAAAGGTTTTTATTTCGTGTTTTTGTTGTCAAAAAATTTTTAGTAGTTAGAACTTAGTATTGTAGCATTAAGAGGGGGCATGGGAGTATACCGCTTCAATACAACTTATGAAAATATATTTAATGGCTCTACTTGTAATGAAATATATTTTTTATAATAAAATTGTATGTATCAACTCGTCTCTTGAAGAACACTTCTTCCCAAATGTCCTTGGACACTATAGAACATATATTAACAACCCCCACATGTAGGTTAAGTCCAAGCGCCATACAACTGATCTCATGCGGGTTAATCATAGTAGTCATATACAAATTGATCCCAATCTCATATATCTATATACACCAGATTACATGGCTACATACAAGAAATTTTCTTTGCCCCTCACAATTGACCACAATGAGTTCTTTGTGCAAATTTTATGCAAAAGGAATTTCCTCCACCATTAGTGGACCTATCCTTGAATTGACATAGAATAAGAAGAAGTTATTTTAACGTCCACGAGGCTAAAGATAGCCTATGGGACAGATTGCTTCTCTATCTAGCTCTTGTATTCGACTCTTTTCCTGTGAAGTTTTACAATAAACTCTCCCAGCTTCTCGACAAATCCCTTGTTGAAAAGAATATCCCACGAGCTAGCTACCAAAATATCTTCATAACTTTCCCTGTTGTCTTTGAAGGCCTCACATTCTAAAATGAAATGTTTTTCTGTTTCCACTTTTACAGAAGAGCAAAAAATGCATACTCTTTCCTCCCACACTTCTTTTGGCCTTTTCCAACACCCTGTTTCACAACGGAGTTGATGTGAATTAGTCCTTAATTGAGCAATGACAATTTTGGCTCTCCAAGAAATATTGGCCCCTATGTACGCTTTTTGTTGATGATTATGAGTGGGATTAAACTCTTCAATATAATACTTTTTCTTTCTCCCTATCTCCTTCTCCCAAGTACATTTGTGGAACTTATCCATAACAAAAGCTTTTATCTCTTTATTTTTTGTGGGACACATGCTCAAGCAAATGCCCCATTTGCTAAACCATTTGTTATTTTGCCGCATCCAAGTCTTCTTTCTTGTGCACAATATGTCATTAAACACAATATTAGGCCATCTACCCTCCTCCATTTGCTCAATTTTTTTAAATACCTTATGACCCGCACCATAGCAATTGCTTCAATGTAATATTCCTTTTTTTGGTGTCACCTATGACAGGGTTAGGATGGACTTCTAGAGTTAGGAGCATACATGTCACAGATACAGGTTGGTGTCATCAGCGAGCCCAGGGGCTTTTTGGAGGAGTTCTGAGGAATTTCTATTAGGACCGGTGGCATTCACTTGATATATTCCATCATTCGCGTCGTTTGCCTTTCGTTCTGGTGCATTCCGACAACTTTCAGAAAACTGAGTTATTTTTGGGCTTAACTCAATTAATTACGCTCGAGGTGGCATTCCGGGAGGAATACGTGATAGAATACCTTAGTGTAATAGCTCGTTGGAATCGGGACGAGAATACCTACATGATGGGGTGGTCAGACATGAGTTTCAGTGACCTAAGGAGACATGGTAGCCGATTTACTCTTTCCGGCATTAAAAAGGAATATTTTAATTGGAAAATAAGAGGGAAAAGTGTTCCATGATTAAAATAATAATAAAACAAGGCTCTAGAAAGATCCATGATATCTATAAAAGAAAAGGAGGAGGCCATTGAGGTATATCTTGGATTTGATCATTTTCTTGTGTGAGAGGTTTGAGAACTTGGTTCTCTGCTTCATTGGTAGCCCTGGGACAAAAACCCTCAGGTGTATTGCCGAGTGTTGGACGAAAACCCAACTCTCTTTGAGGAGACTTCATTCAGGAGTTTTGCAGAGCTTCAAGGATATTGGAGTGAGGATCATTCAGATTGTCAACGGTGCTTCATTGTTTTCAGTGGATTTCAGTGGCAACTTTGCTGGAGGGAGAGTACAGCAGTTCAGTTTTGGAGGCCAACGCAGTGCAGCAGTGTAGCAGATCCTTGAAGTCGGATTATATCTCAGCTATGTTAGCTATTTATCTTTCCCGCATGTAAACCCAGTTTATGCTATAATAAAGTTGAGATTATTTACTGCATCATTGTGTTATGGAATTGCATAAACTTTATATGCCTTATTTTACATGGCAATCTTCTGTAAATAAATGTTGATTTTACGGCATGATGTTGGGTTAAATTATTTTCTGCAAAATTTGTCAAAATATCCCATTTGGGATATTACAGTGATATCACAAAGCTTCAATTTTGGATCAGCCTGCGGGTTTCCAGTTTTCAGTTGCAGTTATTATGGTTTGGGATTATTCCCAAAAAATTTGTGTTGGCCATTCTATACGAGTTTTATTATGAAAACCATAGATGGATTCGAAAAACGACAAATTTGGCCTGTTATCTCTCCTTTCTGCCTACACCTACCTACAAGTTAGTGGAAAAATCCCTCAACCCCACAAGGTGTGGTTGGTGGCAAGGAATTCAGAGAAGGGGCTATCACCTACTCCCAACTCTCTTCGTTTAAGATACCTCCTAAGTTAGCTATGAGGGGTGGTCCCTAAAAGAAAAACTAAGTTGTAGATTTTTTGAGTTTTTTAGGAGAATTGTTAGAGTGAAATTGGATTACTTTTAAAAATTTACGAGCATTTTATAAGCAGCTCTACAATAATATCAAATCATTCAACCAGTGCCTTTAAATAAAGTGCTCATGAATAATGCTCAAAAGATGATAACACAATAATCGTGAAACGGAAACACAAGATGTCAGCACAAGATATTTGCAGGATAAAATGATTAAAGGATAACCAAATCTCAATATTTATACATATATTGTCATAGCTCGAAACAACAAAAAAAAATTAGATGTTGAAGATGAATTAAACTTTGCGAAATTAGAAAGTAAGCATCACACTACATGCATGAGATTAACAACCATAAAAAAGGAAATGTGATGAAGAGTGCTCTTGGTTCATTTTAGTTAAACTTTCTCTACAACAAATATTTCAATTCAACTCTTCAATCCCCAGACCTCACCATCTCCCGAATTATGTGGATCTCACAGTGAGGAGTCAATAGGGGAGTAGAGGGTCCCTAGAAGTCTATACAACCAACTTATGTTGGAGGTAAGTTTACATGAGTTGCTTGTGTGAAATGACAGGTTGATAAATCTCATTTAAATGATACATGCAAAATTTCCACAAGAAATGAGATGGTGCTTACTTGCAATAATAAAACAAACTTTGAGAGAAACAAATAAACGTATATGTATTGTAGCATTTTAATGGCAAGTGGAATGAAATAAGTTCTTATAAAAAAGGGTGCTTCAATGGTTCCTCAACATGCATGAAGCATAAACATTAAATCAAATGGAATTTTTCCAAACATGCGAATTGCTCACACATAAAAAAGAGTTTTTGCTCAAATTTGTAGCATTGGGGCTCATGCATGTAAGTTTAATTTAATCGAAATTTAGTTAGATGGATGTAGAGTGCATTAGTTGTCAATTCATTAGCATGCATAAAACGAAAATAAGAAAATGAATCAGTCCACCCAAGAAATTCCTTCCTCTTCAAACAAGGAAGGGGGATACCATGGGAAAAATATCCCAAGCTCCCTCAAGCAAAAAATAGTTATTTTATTATTGATTACAAGTGAAGAAAACAACCTTTAAGAAGACTGCCCAAATGGAGGTCCTTCTACAAATAAAGAGCTTGAAAAAAAGCTTAATCTCCTCCTCAAAAATTGACAACCCAACTTATGGAGAAAACCTTCAAAATATAAATTTTCAAGGCTCCAAGGCCCTCGGCAAAGATCAAGCTTTCTGTTGTCCCAAAGGTGCTTACGGCCTCCCTAAAATCAGATTTTGATGTAATGGTAGCCTTCGAATGCAAGGAGGATCAATTGCCATTTGCCATCTTTTCCTCAAGCTCCTCACTTTTCACGCTCAAACTTGCGGGCTGCGAAATAAAATCTGACGTTAGGCTGAAGTAAAGAGGATCTAAAATACAAATTAATGTACAAAGACACTAGCCCAAGGAATGGGAGTGAACCCCCATTCTTGCCTAGTCTAGAAAAACTCTCTTGAAGTAGAAAATATGACTTTAAGTTGCTCTACAAATGGAAATTTTTAGATTTTAAAAGTGGAAATAAATGATCAAGTAGGTAGAGAATGAGAAACTCCCTCTTTGTCTTCCTTTGATGCAAAAATTGGGGTTGAAAGTAGCTGAGTCTTGGATTGCTTTGAATCTAGGAGTGAGTTGATCTATTTGAGACTTCTCCCACGCCCGGATGGACTTCCTGCACACAATATGAATAGATCTTCCCTACACACTTAAACAAATATTAGTCTACAAAATGATTAGATCATCATAATGAAATAGATAAACCAAACATTTCTCCGAAGATGATTTGGCAAGCTAATTCCTAGAATAATACTCTAAATCAATGATGCATGCAAGATAGCTTGCACGCATCAATCCAAGCAAGATGGAAAATATAAACTAATATTGATCAAGCATATAAATGAATTCAAATACAATAGCAATAGTATGGAAATAAATCACCTCATAACGCCAAGAGAACATCTGCTAAATAGCCCCAAAGTCTTGATTTTATTGATATACAAAAATGGCAGGGTTTCCTCAAGCCCAATAGCTCATAACATGATACAATACAATAGCCAATGGATTTTTTATATAGAGATTTGGGAGCAATTCCCAAGGACGAATACATGTGAGAAGTGAACTTGAAGCAAAACCTCTGTAAAGGTAAGCCAAGTTCCATATGGAGAAGACTGAGACACCCAGAGAAAAATCGAATTTCTTTGTGCACACTTGAGGAAATCGAATTCACATGTGAACTAGTGAACTCATCCATAAGCCAGAAGAAGTCCCGTGCTACACTGAGTCTATGACCGCAAACTCGAGCCAACTGAAACTGTACCTGTAACTGACACTAGTGATCTTCTGCGTAGGTCCCTAAGAACTGCGTGGTGGCTTTGAGTGACTGCGCAGTCCAAATAGGGTAAATCTTCTGAGTGCAATGTTGAGTGTTTTCGCACTCCAGATAGCTCCTGGGAAGAGGTCCCCACTTGGTATTTAGTTAACCGATCTAGAAGAACATTCCTTTTATGCTCAAATGCCTCTAGTAAATTCGATTTTTCTTGAGTGTAAGTGCTGCTTTGTCTTTGGAAAATTTTATTTTACATAAATAAATGATGAATTAATTATGCAAAGTGCTAAGTCATCCTCCACATGTTTGTTGACTCAAAGTTTGACTTAGAATAATTTCCAAGTCATTTCCACTTCATTTTGTCACATGGAATAATTTATTTCTCTCTATTTTATTTAATTCTAGCCTAATTAAATGCCACGGTTTCCACTAAACTTAGGAAATGTGGGTTTTGAGGGTCCAAAACTCATTATTAACCCCTCAAAGTGTGTCATAGTAGAAATTTGAGGGTGAGAGATATAATTTTGATTACTCATACCCCATACAACTTCTCTAGACAACACTTATTACAATCCAATTACAAATTTAATTGCAGTTTTTGACCTGAGGGAAATCTAAAAAATTAAAAAATCACTACCTAGACCTAACCAAATTCCACGAATTTTTTTGTATGATCTAGTATGGTAATATACATTGACTCTAGACTCTAAGATGTGTCAGGGGCTCAACCTTCAAGCCGTCACCCTAGCTTTGGGGTAATGCAATGAGTGAAAAAACCTAGAAAATTATTCGCCGCTAAAAAGAAGGCATAATTAATGAAGTAAAAAAAACACTCCAAGGTGTACTCGCTTGTTGATCGAGTCCCAACATCCAAGGCCTATTATAGACTCAATACTGACTCAAATTCATCATTACTAGCATCACTTATTACAATTCCCCGTAGGGCGTGGAATCTGTGCATCAGAGAAATATGATGAGAAAATAGAAGTAGAGTTAAAAAACTCTGTTGAACTGATGATATCTAATGGTACAAATGTCTTCTGGTTCATCCTTGGGCATGGAGTCTTTTCATTATCATCAGGTGCCACTCTAGTGGTCAACATTTGGCTCCACATGGGGATGTATGCTAAATATGAAGTGATAGTGTGCAAGGACCTGGAATATGCATCCACCAACCAAAGATATATATTAGCAGTATCCATTCAAAATATCATCGAATAAAATCAAGTACATAAATGGAAATTTTATTCTAAGAGCATAAAATATCAATTTATTCACGAAAGAAATCTATTTAAACAAAATTAACAAGGGATAAGGTTAGAAATATGATACAAAAGGATGCCCTATGGCATCAAATGTTTTCTTTGTGGAACATCTTGAGCAGTTGGCCATTTATAGGTAACTCTAGTGATTCTTCATCCAAGGTGCTCAAATGGTAGAAATTTTGTCTTGTTGCTTCTCTGATGATAAACGGTTCAAGCCATAAACTATCAAAATTACCATGATTACCTGGCTTTTCATTCCTGCGATCCCAAAGTAAAACCATATCACCGTTAGAAAAACCTCCATTCCTAGATGATTTGTCAAAATTTCTTTTTACCTTCGATTGATTTTTACAACAATTTTCATAGGCGTTTCTCCTAGTTTCATCCAATTCTACAATTTGATAAATCCTATGTTGCACAGCATCTTTATCAGATGTAAAACTCTGTAGCAATTGGTAAGATGGGAGCCTCAAATACACGGGAATGGTAACATCCAAGCCAGGCGTGTCTTGTAGGGATGGATTCTACCCATTTAGTAAAATAATCAGTGGCAGTTAAAATCCATGAGTAGCCATTACTAGAATTTTCATTAAATTTCCCTATAAAGTCAAGCCCCCAATGTTGAAAGGGAGCTTGCACAACCACAGGCTGAAGAGGCAAAGAAGCTAACTTTTGTTTCCCAGTGAAAAGCTGACAAGCTTGGCAACCTCTAACATACTTGTGCACATCGACAAAAATAGAAGGCCAAAATAACCAGCTCTCAAGATTTTATGGGTAGTAGTCTTAGCAACGTAATGTCCTCCACAAAATCCTAAAAGAAACTCAGATAGAAGATTTTTGGCCTCAACTTCATTAATACATCTAAGTATTACCCCCTCCAGATTTCTCCAACCTAGACCATCCTTAACAATGCAATACTTAGTTGCTCTAAGCCTTAACGCTCTTCTTTTTATGGCCAACTAAACGGTTAGGACATGACAAATTTTGCAAGTAATAAATAATGTCTTTATACCATTCTAGTTGACTCAACCTTTGAAGTTATGATGAAGTTAATTCCAAATCATTTTGACAAATCATTCCTAACGCTTTCTCATTCCCCTCAGTCAAGATCTTGGCCAATCCCTGGCCTTTTACCAGCTTGGCAGGTCTAATATCTAAATCGTACTCTTTAATTTTAGAGACCCACCTAGCTCGAGTTTCTAAGCAATCAGCCTGATTTAAAATATCCTTTACTGTAGAGTGAGGGACATACGCGATTATTCTTGAATACCCCACATAAACTCTAAATTTCTTAAGGGACTTGACTAAGGCATAAGCCTGCTTTTCCAAGGTGCTATACTTCAACTCGGAGCCTTGAAGGGATCTACTCATGAAAGCAATAGGTTGCTCATACCCTTCACTGTTCATTTGCAACAACACTCCAGCAATAGTGTCTTCAGATGCAAAAGAGAAAATAAAAAATTCCTTCAAATAAGTAGGGCTCACTAGAACAGGTGCCTTACCAATAGAATCCTTAATTTCTTGAAAACGTATTCGCCCTTCTTTTCCCCAGACAAGCTTAACATCTTTCTTTAAAAGGGTTTGAATGGGTTTAACAATTTCAACCTAATTTGGAATGAACCTCCTAAGGAAATTGATATTTCCCAAGAAGGATTGAAGGGTTTTGATATTGTGAGGCAAATGAATCTTTCGAATTGCCTCAACTCTCTCAGGGTCAATCTTGATTCCATCCTTCGAGATGATGTGACCAAGCAACTTCCCTTCAGTCACTCCAAAAATAGATTTAGTAGGATTTAAAGATATCCCATACTCTCTGCATCTGTCAAATATCTGCCTTAAATGGCTAATATGAGAAATTCCATTTTTAGAAAAGACAGTTAAGTCATCTTGATATATCTCAATGAATTTCCCAATTAGACCCTTAAAAGCATAGTCCATTTGAAAAGTTGCTCCAACATTTGTTAATCCAAAAGGCATCCTTAAATACTCAAAGGTACCCCAGGGTGTGGTGAATGTTGTCTTATGTCTGTCTTCCTTCTTCACCATGACTTGGTTATATCCTGAAAATCCATCTAACAAAGGCATCATTCCAGATCTTATTACCCTTTGCAACAATGTTTCCATATTGGGTAAAGAGTAATTATCCTTTTTACAAGCTAACTTAAGATTTCGAAAATCTACACATAGCCTAATTGATCCATTCTTCTTTCTCACAATAACTAAGTTTGAGCACCATGTGGAATGCCTAATGTGAGTTATAATTCCAGCCCGAAACATCTTTTGCAACTCCTTTTACACCAAGGGGGCTAACTTAGGATATATTTGCCTAAGTTTTTACCTAAAGGGTTTGGAATTTTCATCTTTAAGAGGGATAGTATGTTCCATAACATCCTCCCTATAACCTTTTAACTCTTCATATGAACAGGCCAAAACATCCCTATATTCTTGAAGTAAATTTTTTAATTTTTTCCTTTCTTCCTCGGTGGTGCCCTTCCCTATTTTGATAATCTTTGGGTCATGAGGGGTACCAATGTTTACTTCAATAAATTCCCCTGGGTCAATTTTCTTATCCTCTTTTCTCTTTACAACATCATGTCTGTCAAACATCTATTCCATGGCTATGTGATCCCTAGGAGTGGGATTTGACACAACATTACACTCCTCATAATCACAACCTTCTTCCTTGTAACTGACCTTGAAATCAAAGAACTCTTCTATATTATTTAAAAAACGAATCACTTGGCTTTCTTCATTAAAGATTTGCCAGTGCTCTACATTATCAGGATCGATGGTATAAAAATAACTTCCATCTTGATCTTATCATCCATCAAGTTCTCCCCAAGCTGTAAGGTAGATGCAACAACATCAAACTCATCATCTTGTTTATTTCCTTCTCTCGAAATTGCTTGAAGATCTAATGCGTCAAAATATTCCATGTTATCCCAGACAACATTTCGATACTTCTTTAATCTATCATTCTTACATGCAAACTTATTCTTTGTTTGAAGAATGACTAGATCATAATCCCCCTTGATACTAAGCATCTTAATGTTCAAGTCCTTTGCCAACTCTAGACCGAACAACAAAGCTTCATACTCCGCTACATTGTTAGTTGCATCAAATTTCAACCTAACAGCGAACTTGAATATATGACCAAGGGGGAGGTAAAGACAATTCCGACACCCTTACCAAACCTTGAATGGGCACCATCAAAATTCATATGCCATACCCAATCCTTCTTACTTTCCACCTCCTTCTCCAAAGGAACAATAGAATTAGCCAAGATAGCATAATTTCCCAAGTCATCAAATTCATACACAATTTCATTATGAGGCTCCTTGGGATTCTCCACGTTCAAATTTATATCCAATTAGCTATCCAACCTAACCATGATGCCCTCACTATTAGGGATGGTATTATAACTTAAATCCATTTGCAAACTACCCCCTATATCAACTCCCCACTTTCTACACAATAACATCCCCCATGCATCAAGCACATCAATCACCACGATATCCATGGTGATCATAATATTGGGATGAACTGCCAAGTGGACTTGAAGATCCTTTATCAAACCACAAACTTCAATACTTTTCGAATCCATAGCACAAATGTTGTGGTAAGGTCTAGAGACCCTCAGGTTTAACTGATTCATGACTTTCTTAGTCACGACACACGATGATGCCCTAGAATCAAACATACAATTGTGCAAAAGCATTCCATTGACCAACATAGTGATGAAAAATTGTTGATGGTCTCTGTTATCTCTACACATATCACTACTTTGCAAAGTTATAGGGGCATCCTCATATCTATCTTTAGAAAAAATCGACATTTCTTTTCCATTAGGGGCATCAATGGCTTTCAACAACTTATATCTTTGGGGAGGGAATCTTCATGATTTCAGTCACAGGTACCAAAATCTTTGCATTATTTATCCATCTCCCCAAATCAATATTTAACTTAGATGTAGGTGGAGTGAAAGTTTTATGGGCATTTTGATTTCTTTCCTTGCTTCTTGCCCTTTCTTTATCTTTGGCTATCACTAAAATCTGATTTGATGAAGGCTTCTCTCCATACAACTCAGTGATCCTATCCAACTCTTCAAATATATTCACACTATAGGAGGATGAAGACCTCTGACTTATCTTTTGACTATTTTCTATAACTGCCATCCAATTATCCAAGGACAAATGATGCTCTTTTCCAACTACATTTATTTGTTCACTTGTTCCAACCAGTTCTCCATCTAATATCCTTCTTGTGAAAGGACAAGTGAGTTCATCATGTAATTTACCACATGGTCTACAATAAGGCATTGAATCATCAACTAAGTTAGTAGACTCAAGTGGATTTGGTGGCCTATGTTCATTAGGGGAATCCCTCTTCTGCCATCTATCATTTCCTCGATTTGGGAATCTCCCCGCCTGATTCCTTTCCATGGCCACCAACAGATTTTGGATAGCATTCATTTGATTTGTGTGATTCGCTTCCATAGTCTTGATGAGGTGGTTTAATTCCTTAATAGGATCATGGGTAGCCTCTTCCTTTCCCTTGCCTTTGGAATCATTCGATTTTGATGGCCCTCTAATGTAACCAGGAATCTCATATTTTCATGATTGCTTTCTAGCCCTCTCCATTTTCAAGGCTTCCGTTTGAGCTACACCCAAAGTTGTAGGTTCCTTCCTCCTTAACTCATAAGTGGTATCCACACCAAAAGCATCTAAATATGAGCATAAGAGAAATTCATCTGGAGGTTTAACAGTTGCAGGCATGCTTTTAACCAATTCATTGAATCTTTTGTTAAAATCCTCCATGGTTTCATTCTGATTCTTCTTTATGGTGCTAATGGCACTGATTAGATGACTATTCTCTCTTCTCTTTCCATACTTTCCCATGAAAGCATTAATAATCGTTTGTAAAGAATCATACGAGTTAGCAGGTTGCTCAGTGAACCAATCAAGAGCATCCTCTTCCAAAGAGAGAACGAAAAGCCTCATCTTTACATCCTCATAGTTAGCAACGTTACACCACTTAAAGATACAGACATTAAGGTTCTTCACATTTGATGGAGCGCTAATGGCATTGTTACCTTGAAAAGAAGACAACCTTTCAATAGCCTTGTCAGGGATATTGTGAGGATAGCCATTAATGTTAGTAAAGTTACAAGGAGCAAAAAGATCATTCATGATGTTAGGCTCAACTTGTCTTTGAAACAACAAATGAATGTCAGAAATAGCCTCTTGCCCAAGACTAGCAAGAGCTCTACTATGAGAAAGTCTATTTAACCTCTCTCTGAAAACCCTTTCAGGATCAAGAGAGGGGCTAACTAGACCACTTGAATTTCTCCTAGTAGAGACTCTTGCAAAATTAGGATTGAGAGGAGTTGCCACTTGAGCAAGAATCTAATTCTAAAATTCAAATATGCCAAAATTTAAAGTCAGTCGTTATCCCAAGAACAAGAAGATTTTTCCCTGGCAACGACGCCAAAAATGTTATCTCTCCTTGCTGCCTACACTTACCTACAAGTTAGTGGAAAAAGCCCTCTACCCCACAAGGTGTGATTGGTGGCAAGGAATTCAGAGAAGGGGCTGTCACCTACTCTTGACTCTCTCCGTTTAAGCTATCTCCTAAGTTAGCTATGGGGGGTGGTTCCTAAAAGAAAAACTAGGTTAGAGATTTTTGAGTTTTTAGGAGAATTGTTAGAGTGAAATTGGATTACTTTTAAAGATCTATGAGCATTTTATAAGAAACTTTGCAATAACAATATCAAATCATTCAACCAATGCCTTTAATTAAAGTGCTCAAGAATCATGCTCAAAAGATGAGAACACAGTAATCCTGAAATGGAAACAAAAGATGTCAACACAAGATATTTGCAGGATAAAATGATTAAAGGATAACCAAATATCAATATTTAGACATATCTTGTCATAGTTCAAAAAAATAAATAAAAAAATTAGATGTTGAAGATGAAATTAAACTTTGCGAAATTAGAAAGTAAGCATCACACTAATTGCATGAGATTAACAACCATAAAAAGAGAAATGTAATGAAGAGTGCTCTTGGTTCATTTTAGTTAAACTTTCTTTACAAATATTTCAATTCAAATCTTTAATCCCCAAACCTCACCCTCGCCCGAATTATGTGGATCTCACAGTGAGGAGTCAATAGGAGAGTAGAGGGTCCCTAGAAGTCTATACAACCAACTTATGTTGGAGGTAAGTTTTAATGAGTTGCTTGTGTGAAATGAATGTGAATTAATCTCATTTAAATGATACATGCAAATTTTCCACAAGAGATGAGATGGAGCTTACTTGTAATAAAAACAAGCTTTGAGAGATACAAATAAACTTATATGTGTTGTAGCATTTTAATGGCAAGTGGAATGAAACAAGTTCTTATAAAAATGGTGCTTCAATGGTTCCTCAACATGCATGAAGCATAAACATTAAATCAAATGGAATTTTGCCAAACATGCGAATTTCTCACACATAAAAAAGAGATTTTGCTCAATTTTGTAGCATTGGGGCTCATGCATGTAAGTTTAATTTAACCGAAATTTAGTTAGATGGATGTAGAGTGCATTAGTTGTTAATTCATTAACATGCATAAAATGAAAATCAGAAAATGAATCAATCCACCCAGAAATTCCTTAATTATTGTGGAAGGAGATACCATGGGAAAAATTATCTAACTCCTACGATAAAAAAAAGAGTTGTTTTATTATTGATTACAAGTGAAGAAAAGCTTGACCTTTAAGAAGGTTGCCCAAAAGGGGGGTCCTTTAGAATAAAGAGCTTGAAAAAAAGCTTAATCTCCTCCTCAAAAATTGACAACCCAACTTATGGAGAAAACCTTCAAAATATAAATTTTCAAGGCTCCAAAGCCCTCGACAAAGATCAAGCTTGCTGCTGTCCCAAAGGTGCTTATGACCTCCCTAAAATTAGATTTTGAAATAAAGGTAGCCTTCACATGCAAGGAGGATCAATTGCCTTTTTCCATCTTTTCCTCAAGCTCCTCGCTTTTCACGCTCAAGCTTGTGGGCTGCGAAAGAAAATCAAACGTTAGTCTGAAATAAAGAGGATCTAAAATACAAATTAATGTACAAAGACACTAGCCCAAGGAATGGGAGCGAACCCCCATTCTTGCCTAGTCTAGAAAAATGCTCTTGAAGTAACAAATATGACTTTAAGACGCTCTACAAATGGAAATTTTTAGATTTTAAAAGTGGAAATAGATGATCAAGTAGTTAGAGAATGAGAAACTCCCTCTTTGTCTTCCTTTGATGCAAAACTTTAGATTGAAAGTAGTTGAGTCTTGGATCACTTTGAATCTAGGAGTGAGTTGATCTATTTGAAACTCCTCCCATGCCCGAATGGATTTCCTGCACATAATACGAATAGATCTTCCCTACACACTTAAACAAATATTAGTCTGCAAAAGGATTATAGCATCACAAGGAAATAGATAAACCAAACATTCCTCTGAAAATGACTTGGCAAACTAATTCCTAGAATAATACTCTAAACCAATGATGCATGCAAGATATCTTGCACGCATCAATCCAAGCAAGATGGAAAATATAAACTAATATTGATCAAACATATAAACGAATTCTAATACAATAGCAATAGTATGGAAAGAAATCACCTCATAATGCTAAGAGAACATCCGCTAAATAGTCTCAAAGTCTTGATTTTATTGATATACAAAAATAACAAAGTTTCCTCAAGCCCAATAGCTCATAACATGATACAATACAATAGCTAATGGCTTTGTTATATAGAGATTCAGGAGCAATTTCCAAGGACGAATGCATGTGAAAAGTGAACTTGAAGCAAAGCTTGAGTAAAGGTGAGCCAAGTTCCATATGGAGAAGACTGAGACACCCAGAGCAAAATCGAATTTCTTTGTGCACACCTGAGGAAATTGAATTCACATATGAACTAGTGAACTCATCCATAAGCCAGAAGAAGTCTCGTGCTACACTGAGTCTGTGACCACAAACTCGAACCAACTGAAACCATATTTGTAGCTTACACTAGTGATCTTCTGTGTAGGACCCTGAGAACTGCGTGGTGGCTCTGAGTGACTGCGCAATCCAAATAGCATAAATCCTCTGAGTGCATTGTTGAGTGCTATCGCACTCCAGATAGCTCTTGAGAAGAGGTTCCCACTTGGTCTTTAATTAATCGATCTAGAAGAATATTCCTTTTATGCTCAACTCCCTCTAGTAAATTCGATTTTTCTTGAGTGTAAGTGCTGCTTTGTCTCTGGAAAATTCGATTTCACTGATCCGAATTTATGCAAGAATGCAACAGAATACACATATAACCATAAATAAAAAGATGCAGTGGAAATAACACTTCATTTCATTAATATCAAAGAACTGAAATTTGCTTACAGACAGAATGGAAATAAAATAGCTAGGGCGCTGGTAGCTTATCTCTGAGAAGAGATGTGGCGGCTACATGCCTCTGAACTGTGTTACAATGAGGCTCGAGGGCCTATTTATTATTTAGAAACGATGGAAAACCCTAAACATCCAAAACCCTAACTCTAGGAGATGAAGCACCAAAACTATGGGCCCCATTTGGGTAAATTGGTGTTCCAACTTCCCGAGGACGTAACTTTGGCATACGATCTCCGTTTGACGCGCACCATACCTCGTTAGAAAGATCTATCCGAGGACTACAACTTTCGGTGTTAGAAACATTGGTCCATGGACCCATGTTGCTCCCGGTTTTCCCAAAAAAACGTCGTTTAGGGCCTCAAAATGGCTTTGGAAGTTCAGGTTTTGAAAAACTGCTAAAAATAGTAAGTTGTGCCGAAATTGAAAAACTGAAAGAGACAATGGTGGGGCCCCAAGTGGAATAGGTGGGTGGTCACCAATATCCACCTGGATCATTCCTCCCCCCTTAGGAATCAATGGTTCCCATTGCGTTGAGTTCCTCCATGAGATCAGGAAACTTCTGCTGAACTTGCTCCATGGTGAACCACTTGCCTTGGTGCAGGAGTTGGCCAACTTGGAGTGGGATCCCAAAGTGCACCCACACTCGTTCAAAGAAGAGTTTAGCAATGGCTTCTGCTGTGATATTCTTCTTGCAGGCCACCATAATGGCCATCTTCGAGAATTTGTCGAAGACCACGAAAACACAGTCGTTTCCATGCTTAGTAGAAGGCAGGGCCGACATGTAATCCACGGAGATGGATTCCCAAGGTCGATTAGGGGTAGGTAGCGGAGTATATAGGCCTTGCTTTTTGATGGTCGGTTTGGAAATGACGCAAGCAGTGCATGATTTGATGTACTTCCCGACATCATATCGAAGGTTCGGCCAATAGAAATACTTTTGTAGTATTGCCACTATTTTCTGGACCCCGAAATGCCCAGCAACTCGACTATAGTGTGCTTCCCATATCATCTTGGCATGCTCGCTTGAAGGAACACAAAGGTGTCCCAAGTGACATAACAATGCATCTTGGAGGTGAAAATTTGGAACTTGCGTACCCTCTAAGAGTGCCTTGTATGTGTGGCTAAATTTTGGATCACTCTTGTAGAGAAGCGGCCAATCAGAAGTCTTGTGCCCACAAGAGTTGAGAATAGTGGTTAACGCCATGATCGGTGTTCGACTGAGGCAGTCTGCAACATTATTGGTGCTACCCTTCTTGTACTTGATGTTCAAATGAAACTGTTGCAGATATGTGGACCACTTTTGATGGCGATCGTTCTGCAACTTCCCTTGTGTCTGTATGAACTGTAGGGCTCGGTGGTCTGTGCGGATGATTGTTTCCTTCCCCAAAATGTAATGCTTCCATTGTTGACAAGCCTGCACAATGGAATACATTTCTTTGTCATAAGTGGGATACTTGCGAATTGTGTCAGACAATGTCTCACTATGATATGCCACTGGATGCCCCTGTTGAGTAAGAACTGCCCCAATAGCATAGTCAAAGGCATCTGTCTCGATCTCAAATGGTTGTTGCAAGTCTGGTAATGTGAGCACTGGGGCATAACAGAGGCGATGTTTCAATTCTACGAACACCTTCTGTTGAGATTCTGACCAATTTTGCTTTCGCTCCTCCCTTGGTGACTTGACTCAAGGGCCAAGTGATATGAGAGAATCCCAACATGAACCTACTGTAGAAATTAGCAAGACCCAGAAAGCTACGAAGCTCTGTTAAAGTGGTTGGGGCTAGCTAATCCTGAATGACTTGGATCTTGGTTGGATCCACATGCACCCACCTTTCATCAATAATGTATCCCAAATATTGAACCTGGGTCATGCCAAATGTGTACTTCTCCAAATTGGCACACAACTTGTGTTGCCGCAGTGTTTGGAGGACTTGTCGGATGTGGTGGACGTGCTCTTGAAATGCAATTAAGAATATCAAAATATCATCAGTACTACAAATATCATGGTGAATGACACAGATATGAGTCATCAACCTCATGAAGGTTGCGGGAACGCTCGTCGACCCGAGCATGACCAGCCATTCGAAAAGGCCTCATAGCTTTGAAAGCGAGTCTTCCACATCGGAGGGTTTGATTAGTACCCGGTGACACCCAGACTTCAAGTCGATATTGTTGAAATATTTCGCCCCTTTGAGTTGGTCCAGAAGGTCATCAATCTGTGAGATCAGGTACCTATTTTGAACAGTGATCTTGTTCAACGCCCAATAGTCAATATAGAGTCTCCAAGTCCCATCCTTCTTATGTACCAACACGATCGGGCTCCCACAGGGCAATGAACTTGGCCGGATGTGACCTTTCTGCAGCAGCTCCTGAATCTGCCTCTTGATTTCATCGTTCTCCAGAACAGAGTGCCGATAAATCGGTCCATTGGGTAGCGACACACCTGGGTTCAGATCAATGGGGTGCTTGCCTGACAGTGCAGAGGCACCCCTATGGGTGAGGTGAAGATGTCCCCGTACTCCTCCACAACCTTGTCCATTTGCTTTTGTCGTGCAGAGGAGCCCTGTCTGGAGGTCGTGCCCACAGTCTTCTTCTTGCCCTGGGGACGGATCATCAGGAAAAAAAATTTCCTGGTTTGGGAAATGAGATTACTGCATTGTTTTGCAGTAACCAAAGGGATAGCGGGAGGCGGTGGTATCTCTGGTATCTTGTACAACTTATTTCCCAAAGTAACAGTAACAGCTCGAGGTTGAGACTCATACATAGCATGTCGCTTCCACAAGTATGGTTGGCCTAATAATACATCAGAAACATCAAGAGGAGAAATGTCACATAATACCTCATCCGTGAAGGGCTTGATGCTGTAGGGAAGGCGACACTGCTCGCTGACACAGAGATCCTGTCCTTAGTGAAGCCACTCGATGGTGTATGGCTGTGGATGTGTTGTGGTCGGCAAGCCCAACTGCTTCACAGCGTCTGCTGAGATGAGGTTCTTTTGACTCCCATTGTCGACAATGAACTGTAGCGGGGAACCCTTTACCCACATCTGGGAGTGGAAGAGACGCTCCTCCTCCTCTGGATCTTCTGATTCCTCCTTATGTATCTTCGCAGTGGCAACATTGGCATTAGGCTCCGCATCAATAATTTGTTTCCCTTTGTCATTCCCCTTGTCAGGTTCTGATTCAGAGTCAAAGCATGTATCCATTTCACAACCCTCATCTCGGCCACCAGCGACTGCTTGGCCCGACACTCAGTTGTGTTGTGATTGGAGCTCTTATGGAACTCACACCACTTTCCTGTGTCCTTCTTTGGCTTCACGGTGTTGTTATTTGCTTGTGGTTTTGGCAGGTTGTCTTGTGTCGCCATGCCTTGGCTTTGTCCTTTGTTTTGCAGTTTGGGGGTACCTTTCCCTTGCTTTTTATTCGCAGATCCAAAGTCTCACTTCTTCTGTTTGAATTTCTGCTCAATCTTGGCAGCATACTGGTATGTTGTACCAAGTGAGGAGATGTCGAGGAACTCCATTTCCTCCTGAATATATTTGTGTAGACAATTGCGATTCTTTAGCACTAAATATTTCTCTGAATCTTTGATACCCAACTTTGTGTTCAGGGTATGGAACAAATTCGTCAGATCATGCACATCTTGATCCCTTTGTTGCCGCAGCATGGTCCATTGTATGTACTTGTCCTCATAGCTCCCCACGGCATAATATTGTTCCTTGATGGCGTCTCAAAAAGAATTCTAAGTGGGTACGGTTGAGAACAGAGAGGGTTTTGTCTCATCCTTGTTCGCACAGTAGGTTTCCCATCAGTCCTTGACATGGGGGGTAGCTTTGAGGAGTGCAAAAATAATCTTCTCCCGGTCGGAAAAGTCATGAACCGAGAAATATCCTTCTAATAGATTTAACCATCTATTTACGACATATGCATCTATTTGACCCTCAAATATGGGAATGTCAAAGTCTACTTCTACCTTAAAGGGAGTCGCACCTCCAGAGTGGCTGTTGGATGAAGATGCGCTGCCAGTGGGCAGTCGTTGAAGGATCTGGGCAAAGTTATCCATCATCACGTTCCTTTGTTTTTCGAGGGCCTCCTCGAGCAATATTTTGATAGGATCTCCTGCTCCCTCATCTTTCTTTTCATCCCCCTTGGGTGGTCGTCAGGGTTTGCGAGACAGATCTTGCAAAGGTTCAACCAGGTTGAGCCCTAACTCCTTATACCCCGACTTCGTTGGGGACATGCAAAGAAGGATTGAGAAAAAGCAGACAGCTCTGATACCACTGATCCGAATTTATGCAGGAACACAATAGAATACCCCATGTACAACCATATTAGAGCTCAATTTCACAATCTTTGTTGCAATACTGATCTTCCTAGCCTTTTAGGATGTCAAAATTATAGTGAGTTCGGGAGGCTTCTCTCCAAGCTTTTCGAGCATAGGAATAAAATCTTAAATCAAACTAAATAACTCTTTTCTTTAGGTCCGATAGACCAAAGATTGGTCTCAGTGGACGTTAACCATCATCATCATCATCATCACACATATAACCATAAATAAAAAGATGCAGCAGAAATAAAACTTCATTTCATTAATATCAAAGAACTGAAATTTGCTTACATACAGAATGGAAATAAACTAGTTAGAGCGCTGGTAGCTTATTTTTGAGAAGAGATGGGGTGGCTACAGGCCTCTGAACTGTGTTACAATGAGGCTCGAGAGCCTATTTATTATTTAGAAACAATGGAAAACCCTAAACATCCAAAACCTTAACCCTAGGAGATGAAGCGTTAAAACTATGGGCCCCGTTTGAGTAAATTGGTGTTTCAACTTCCCGGGGACATAACTTTGGCATACGACCTCTGTTTGACACGCACCATACTTCGTTAGAAATATCTATCCGAGGACTACAATTTTCGGTGCAAGCAGCATCGGTCTATGGACCCAATTTGCTCTCGGTTTTCCCAAAAAACGTCGTTTAGGGCCTCAAAACGACTCCGGAAGTTCAGGACCCGAAAAACTGCTAAAAATAATAAGTTGTGCCGAAACTGAAAAACTGAAAGAGACAATGGTGAGGCCCCAAGTGGAATGGGTGGGTAGCCACCAATATCCACCTGGATCTTTTACATAAATAAATGATGAATTAATTATACAGAGTGCTTAGTAATCCTCCACATGTTCGTTGACTCAACTTTTGATTTGGGATAATTTCCAAGTCATTTCCACGTTATTTTGTCACATGGAATAATTTATTTCTCTCTATTTTATTTAATTCTAGCCTAATTAAATGCCACAATTTCCACTAAACTTAGGAAATGTGGGTTTTGAGGGTCCAAAACTCATTATTAACCTCTCAAAGTGTGTCATAGTAGAAATTTGAGGGTGAGAGGTGTAATTTTGATTACTCATACCTCATAAAACTTCTCTAGACAACACTTATTACAATACAATTACAAATTTAGTTGCAATTTTTGACCTGCGAGAAATCTAAAAAATTAAAAAAATCACTACCTAGACCTAACCAAATTCCATGAAATTTTTTGTGTGATCTGCTATGGTAATATACATTGACTCTAGACTCTAAGATGTGTCAGGGGCTCAACCTTCAAGCCGTCACCCTGGCTTTGGGGTAATGCAATGAGTGAAGAAACCTAGAAAATTATTCACCGCTAAAAAGAAGGAATAATTAACCAAGTAAAAAAACACTCCAAGGTGTACTCGCTTGCCGATCGAGTCCCAACATCCTAGGCCTGTTACAGACTCAATACTAAATCAAATTTATCATTACTAGCATCACTTATTACAATTCCCCGTAGGGCATGGAATCTGTGCATCAGAGAAAGATGATGAGAAAATAGAGGTAGAGTTAAAAAACTTTGTTGAATTGATGATATCTGATGGTACAAATGTCTTCTGGTTCATTCTTGGGCATGGATTCTATTCATTATCAGCAGGTGCCACTCCAGTGGTCATCATGGCCAAAATTTTAGAGTTGAGGGTCAACATAGCAGTGCAACAGATTATGTTGGAGGCCAAATTTCATCTCAGCTATTTTGGTTAGAAGGGCTTACGCAGTCATTGGAGAAGGCTCATTTGTGGGAGCTGCATTGGTGGGATTTTAGAGCTTGGGTGTTGGGAGATTGATAAGAGAGTCATTTGAGGAGGTTGGCTGGGATTTTGGAGAGCAATGATTGACAGTAGCAGCCGCAGTGCCAGAAAATGAAATTGGAAGAGGGCCAAACTACAAAGGTCATATTTTGAAGGTTGGAATTAGAGGAAACATTTTCTGGGTTTTTCTGGGTTTTGGGCAAGGATCACCTTCCCAAATTCCTAGAATTTTCTGAGCAGTTTTCAGTGGGTAAATCAGAGGCCGAAGTCAGGCAACAGTGTAGTCTTGGAGCAGCAACGCAGTTTCTGGAGGAGCTTGCTATTGGAGCGTTTGGATTTGCTTGCACTCATCACTTGGTGGTTGTAGCTTGCCTTGTGCAACTCTAGATGTATTTTCTCCAACTATTTTGTACCACAACATTATCATATAACAAAATTTGGCTAATTTGTGGAGTTGGTGTCAAAAGCTATTTTTATCAGTGGTAGGAAATCCATAAAGTGTAGTGAGATGAGTTTTTCGATCTTGCTGTCAGTATTTACTCTCTGCTTATATGTTGTGTACTGAGTTAAAAAAACTTTTGTTGTAGTGGTAGAGTACATCTATATTTTCACATGCTGATGTGGTAGCTTTCTATTATCATGTTCATGGCTGACTGATTTTAGCTAAACCACTGTTACTTCCTGAACAATGGGGCTTTTAAAACACCTCATAAACCCACATAATAGCACAACAGTCGATGCCTTAAACCACAATGCTTTTATGGACCAAGAACCCAAGCAAAACAACATACTCTTCTCCAAGAAGGTACATAGTTTACTCCAACAAAGACATCCGAGGAATTTACAAAAGGAGATAAGTGGGAAATTGGCTTTGTGCACTTTGGATGGACTTAAAGAATGGAAGATCAAAAAATGACTTTCCCATGTTGGAGAAACTGGAATCCTGTTTTTCAAAGATAGAGAAATTTGATTGGAGTTTAAATTGGGCTTTGGAGCCATCTATGCTTGCATTGGTACAAACCAGATTCTTTGAACATCCAAGTGAAAGTAAAGCTTATAGCTGCCTCTTGTTTTAGTGATATTTTGAGGATAACAACACCCTTTCCTCCCTACAATGATGATGTTATGAAGAGAGTTTTCAGACTGATAGTAGAAATTTTTCAGGATTTGGACAACAGTGTAGGATCTACATTTGGGAGGAAGCTTACGGTAATAGAAGTCATGGCCATGACCCGGACTTATGTGGTCATGTTTGACCTTGAGTGTGATGGCTTGATTCTATAGATGTTCCAATGCTTCTTCAGCATTAGGAGACATCATTCTGACACAGTCATAGCACACATGCAGTCCATCCTGTCGTCATGTATGAAAGACTGTGATGCCATTTTTCGGGAGTTGCAGACTAGGTTGTTGAGCATTTGGAGGAGAGAGCAGTTAGTCTCACCTGCTGCTTATGAGCTAGCCCAAGGGCTGGTTGAGCAGAACGTTGGGCTATCCAAGAGACAGTTGACCAGGTAGGAGTTGCTCCAGTTTGGAGGATCAGGCAACAAGAACGAGTTGAGGAGGAAGGGACTTTGCTTCATCTGTAAAGAACCTTGGGGACTTGACCACTCATGCTTGAGAGATGCAGATGAGGTGGCAAAGGTAGAGCAGGAGGACATTCCTTCTATATGACAGGATGAGGGCTCTTCTTCGGATGAGTCCATGGGGTCATATGAGGATGCTTCTGGGGAGCATGAGCAGTCATATGGAGTTGATGACAGTAGGTCGGATTTGTATTCCAGTGTGCATAGTGATTAGTCAGGGGACTCTATGGGAGATATTCAAGGTGATGAGTCACTTGTGATGATTTAGCTGGAGCAACATATGGTGGAGCATGAGTCAGCTGAGGAGGAGGCTATGCATATCATGCATGATAGTCCTTTGAGGGAGATCCCAATGGAGGCTCACATTGAGTCGGTGGTGGATATGTGGCTAACCTTTGGGTCAGCCATTGAGGAGGAGCAAATAGATGCACGAACATCTAGTACGGTGACGATAGTTGCATATACTTATCCTTAGGTGACGTTGGAGGTTAATGGGGTAGTTCTGTGGGAGGCTAGTAGACAAAATGAGTATGACATTCATGATCAGGAGAGGGAGAAGCTGTTGGAGATGGTGGAGCATCCATCTTTGGGCCGACCCACTAATGAGGTGCAGATAGATGCACACGCAGTCAACAGAACTGAAGTACTTTCAGGGAGCAACACTCTCTAGGAGTACATCGATGGGGCTTGTAGCATATCTTGCCCACATTGGCCGATTATAGAGAGAGGGGCCTTCTTCTGTAGGCAAATCTCGTCGGTAGATGGGATGGGGCAACACGAGTTGAGTATGGACTGGCGACCTCACACCAGACTTGTTCTGTATGTAGGTGTCATTATATTTGATTCTTCTTCCGGGATAGATTGGCGGGAGATCATGAGTTGGTATCCTATTGATGGTACGATCTTCTTAGTCAGGAGCATATTGGAGCAGGGACCCATAGACCTAACAGATACTACAGTTTCCAGTTGGCAGTGGGATACATGTCGATAGCTCTTCAGTATTCCATCCCGACTTCGGGAAAGCAGGGTTAGCATTGGATTGAGTTAGGGTTTCGATTGGAGAGAGGTGATGAGTTGGTACACAATTGATGGGGCAGCTTATACAGTAAGAGCTACAACACAACAAGAGACATGGAGCATTGATGCTTGTTGGCGGTCAGAGCTACAACACAACAAGAGCCATGGAGCATTGATGCTTGTTGGCGGTCTTCGCTTCATGGGGCGACAACTACCGCTAGAGACATTGCGCAGTCCGAGCCATGGGACTTGGGCGATGATTGGCCATGGTGGCGTTGGGGTCCAGGAGGATAAATTGATGTTAGCTGCAGTAAGAGATCAGTTTGGGATCCTGACATTGAGGAGTCTATTCCGGGCGACTTGACACAGGAGCATAGCAAAACCCAGGGGTTTGTATGGGATCCGGGCATTGGGTCTCAGTTGCATTGGGCCAAAAGGGTGGCTCACATATTTGGATTGCTTGAGGGCAAGAAATCTTGGGACAAAAGGTTTGTAATATTCCTTTTTTTGGTGTCACCTATGGCAGGGTTAGGATGGACTTCCAGAGTTGGGAGCAGACAGATCACAGGTACAGGTGTCATCAGCGAGCCCAGGGGATTTTTGGAGGAGTTTTGAGGAGTTTCTATGAGGACCGATGGCATTCGCTTGATATATTCCATCATCTGAATATTTTTCCTTTCGTTCCGGTGCATTTTGACAACTTTTGGAAAACTGAGTTATTTTTGGGCTTAACTCAATTAATTACGCTCGAGGTGGCATTCCGGGAGGAATACATGATAGAACACCTTAGTGTAATAGCTCGTTGGAACCGGGACGAGAATACCTACATGATGGGATGGTTGGACATGACTTTCAGTGACCTGAGGAGACATGGTAGCCGATTTACTCTTTCTTGCATTAAAAAAGGAATATTTTAATTGGGAGATAAGAGGGAAAAGTGCTCCATGATTAAAATAATAATAAAATAAGGCTCTAGAAGGATCCATGAGATCTATTAAAGAAGAGGAGGAGGCCATTGAGGAATATCTTGGATTTGATCATTTTCTTGTGTGAGAGGTTTTGAGAACTTGGTTCTTTGCTTCATTGGTAGCCCCAGGACAGAAACCCTCGGGTGTATTGCCCAAGTGTTGGACGAAAACCCAACTCTCTTTGAGGAGACTTCATTCAGGAGTTTCGCAGAGCTTCAGGGATATTGGAGTGAAGATCATTCAGATCTTCAATTGGTGCTTCATTGTTTTCAGTGGATTTAGTGGCAGCTGTTGCCGGAGGGAGAGTGCAGCAGTGCAGTTTTGGAGGCCAGCGCAGCGCAACAGTGTAGTAGATCCTTGAGGCCAAATTATATCTCAGGTATGTTTGCTATTTATCTTTCCCGCATGTAAACCCCAGTTTATGTTATAATAAAGTTGAGATTATTTACTGCATCATTGTGTTATGGAATTGCATAAACTTTGTATGTCTTATTTTACATGGCAATCTTCTGTAAATAAATGTTGATTTTACTGCATGATGTTGGGTTAAATTATTTTCTGCAAAATTTATCGAAATATCCCGTTTGGGATATTACACAATAGGAGCGGCATTTGTTTCACTTAACAAGATAGCATAAGGAACTACATTTTTTATTTTGAATTTGTTTGTAATCAAGCACTTTTGAATTTTCTCAATTGGTTTTCACTGCATGTCGAATGTACTGCTGGCGCACAATTCACAACCGTAGAGAATCATTGGAATCACTAAAAGCTCAAAAAGAGTTAAAGTGGTTTTCCAGTCCCATAACTCTGCCTCTCTACACCTATTTTGAAAAGCATAAAATGCTTTCCAACCGTCCAAAGTTCTTTTCTTTCTACATCCTTCCCAACTTAGATTTTTGTTGAAGTCAATTCCGAGGTATTTGTAATCCGAAACTTCTTCCAGAATGCTGCCTTCAAAGTAGAACTTATGCTGGTTATGTTTTCTTTTGTTAGAGAAAACCACTACTTTCATTTTGCTGATACTGACTTCCATCCCCACACTTCTACAAAAATGCTCAAGGGAAAGTAAGTGCTGTTGCAAACCAAGGGCAGATTTAGCAATTAGAATAAGGTCATTTGTGTACAAAAGAAACCTTATAAAAAACTTGCCCAAATGGATACTGTCACAATGGCCAACCTTGTTTGACCTCGATATCGCTTCTAAAACTTTCAGAAATGCCTGCTAATGTTATAATTTTGACTTTCACCTCTTCATATAGCCTATGCACAACTGCTCTAAAATTCTTGGGAACCCCAAGTTCCTCCATTCTGTGCCAAAGCTTATCCCTAGGAATCGTGTCAAAGGATTTTCTGAAATCAACAAAGAAATAAGAGACTTCTTCCTTTTTCTCCCAAACTTTTTCAATGATGTGCCTTAAAGTTATACCATGATCAACTGTGGAGTTTTTAGGTCTAAAACCTGCTTGCCCTTTAGCACGTGTTATGAAACCAACTCACAAAATAGAAGAAAAGAGATATCAACACCTTAGAAATCAGCCTCTTCGAGGGGTAACCTCCTTTACATTACATAAATGAACAATTCTTGGATGATTCAAATGACAAAACCTCCTTTCTATATATAGGAATCCATGGGGTCACAATATAATCCTAGCCGACCTAACAATAATAATGTAAGGGCACAACAATAACAATAGTGGGCTTTTATGGGGCATAATAATAACAATATGGGGACTACAAGGGTACAACAATAACAAGAAGGAGGCTACTCTAACAACAATAAGGGACTAAACTAGTAATATAGGGACTTAATATGCCCCTCCCTTTCAAAAAAATGTTGTTCTCAACGATTGAGTAGTTCTAGATGCTTCCGTATAAAACTCTCATCCTCCCATGTGGAATCTTCAGTTGTAAGTTCTTCCACTTGATGAGATACTCGGAAATTGATCGATTTCGTAGCTATCGAGTTCTTGTTTCTGTGACTACTTCAGGTTCCAATATGATTTTTCCTTCCTCATCAAGTTCTAGAAATATTGTTTGAATTGGAAGTTTGTCACCTATAACCTTCTTTAAGCATGAAACATGGAAAACTGGGTGTACTCGGCAAGAAGAAGGAAGCTCCAATTTGTGTGCCATAGTACCAATCTTTTGCAACACCTTGTAAGGACCATAGTACTTTGGCGATAATTTATTATCCTTCTTAGCTTGCTTGAGGGACATTTGTTTGTATGGTTGTAGCTGTAAAAATACCGAGTCTCCTACATCAAAACTTCTCTCGCTCCGATGTTGATCTTCCTGTTGTTTCATTCAATTTTGTGCCAAATTTAGGTTATCCTTTAAGAGTTGGAAAACTTGTTGTTGATGCTCAATGTGATCTTCCACTACTTGAACCTTAGAATTTTCTTTTAAAGATGATGTGATGGACGGTGGATGATATCCATAAAGTGCCATAAATGGGTTCATTTTTGCCGCAATATGGAAGGAAGTGTTATACCACCATTCAGCTAGAGGTAACCACTTGACCCATTGTGTTTGTTTATCAGATACAAAACAACGAATATATCCTTCCAAACATTTGTTCACTATCTCAGTTTACCCATTGGATTGAGGATGATAAGTTGAGCTATGAGCTAGTTGAATACCCAAACAAGTATATAATTTTGTCCAAAAATTTCCAGTGAAAATGGGATCTCTGTCGCTTACAATAATCTTTGGGTTTCCATGTACCTTTCGAATTGTTTCCATAAATGCAGTAGCAACTGTACTTGCTTTAAATGGATGAGATAATGCACAAAAGTGTGCATACTTGGTAAGTCTATCAACTACCACCATTATGATACTCTTTCCTTCGGACTTAGGTAAACCTGTGATAAAATCCATTGAAACCTCCTCCCAACGTTGATTTGGAATGGATAAAGTTTGTAGCAGACCCGGGACTTAATCGTCTCAACTTTATTTTGTTGGCAAACCAAACATTCCACCACAAACTTTTGAATATGAGATTTAAGGCCATCCCAAAAAATTTCTTGCTTCACCCTGTGGTATGTTTTTAAAAATCTTGAGTGTCCTCCTAGGGGAGAGGTGTGCAATTCCAAAAGAATCTTTTGTTTTAGTTGGGAATTCTTACAAAGATATAAGCGATATTTGTACCATAAGGAATCATTTTTCCAACTAAATGTATCATATGTACTTGGATCTTGCTGCGACTTTTGAATGAGTGTCCACACTTCTTCGTCATTCTTCCATTCCTCCCTTGCTTCGGTTATCCAATCTGGTTGGATAATAGAAATGGCACAAAGCAATGCTTCCACCTCCTCATCCTTTCTTGAGAGTGCATCTGCAACAACATTTAGCTTCCCTTTTTTGTAAATGATTTCAAAGTAATAACCCGACATCTTTGTGACCCATTTTTGCTGGTCTTCTGAAGATAGTCTTTGTTCCATAAAGTATTTAAGACTATCATGATCAATTTTTACCTTGAAGTGTCTTTCCATTAGGTAAGGTAGCCATTTCTTTAGTGCACGTAGTATTGCCAACATTTCCTTCTCATAAATAGCTTTCTGTAATACTTTGCTTTGATTGGACGGCTTTCAAAAGTAACGAGTCTTCCTTCTTGCATTAAAACAACACCAATTCCATTTCCCAAGGCGTCGCATTCCACAATAAAAGTTTTTGTGAAGTGTGGGGTAGCTAGGACCAGTGCTTGGCACATTGCCTCTTTAAGATGTTCAAAGGCCTTAGTTGCTTCAGGAATCCATGAAAATGCATCTTTCTTCAATAATGTTGTTAGAGGTGTTGGTGTCCAGATGTGAACAATATTTCAAACCCTTTTTCCTCATAAATTATCAACCTGAGGGCGTTAGCTATTTCAAGACTAACGGCACAGTATATGCAAGAGTAATCACATGACCTGTTGTTAGATCACAAGCTTAATCAACGAACACACAGAGCATTGTAACAACAATAAAAATAGATTGCATAATTAAAAGACATTCACAGCAATTTAAGCATTATATTGGAACAACAGTAACAAAACCAACTAAACATGAAACCAACGAAAAGAAAGGTAACGCAACACCTGATCAGAAGAGTGGGCCCAACTCTCTGATCAGGGTTGTGGCAAACTCACAAATTACAGGTGAAACAACAGAGTGTTGGGCATTCAATTAATTGCAGAATATACTGTTACAAAATATGTATGTACTGGGCTTAACCCCGATTCATAGCCTGCAGGCCCTCTTTATACAACTATTCAGGAAATCACAGATTTCCTCTAACAACTACATATCGACAATTATACAATTCGTTGCAACATCAACCTAATTGCCAAAAGGAAACCATGAAAAATCCTGAAATGTTGCTGGGGTGAAACGAAGTCTGTTGCACTGTAGCAACAAGTGAAGGCAACGCTTGAAATTAGGAGCCACTCCACGATTCACAACTGTAACCTTCCCGCTTTTGCCGAATCTATAAAAATATCGGAATTAACGTTTGCAAAAGGTAAAACCTCCTGGACTATTACTTCATTAACCAATCTACTGCAAAAATATGCTCATCGGGAAAACTATCTTCTATAGGTGTGGATTCGTCATTTTTATCCATTTTAGATAGGAAATCAGCAACTACATTATCTTTTCCTGGTTTGTCTACTATTGTGATATCAAATTCTTGAAACAATAGGAACCATCTTGTAATACGGCCATGAGTGATAGGTTTATTCATCAAATACTTGATCGCTGCATGATCAGTATGTACAAAAGTAGGATACCCGATGATGTACTGCCGGAACTTCTTGATAGCATAAATGACAACCAGGAATTCTTTTTCTGTCACCATGTAGTTCAGTTCAGCAGGAATTAAATTCTTGCTGACATAATAAATTGCATACGGTGTTTTGTCTATCTGTTGTCCTAAAACAACTCCTACTATTGTTTGAGAAGCATCAGCATGTATGTGAAACGGTAATGCCCAATTAGGTCCTTGAAGGATTGGAGCCTTGCAAATCAGTCCCTTAATTTTTTTGAAAGCTGCTTCACAGTCTTCAGTCAATAAGAATTCTGCGTCTTTTGTTAGCAATTGAAAAAGTGGATGTGCACAAAAATTTCTATGAAACATCTGTAATAACCAGCACAACCAATAAAGCTACGTACCTGTGTGGGTGTCTTTTGTACCGGAAGTTTAATATTACCTCTACTTTGGCTGGATCAACTCGAATTCCGTCAGCTGAGAGCAAATGTCCCAATACTATCCCTTCTTCCCTCATCATATGGCATTTGACTGTACTCAGAGATACATGGGTCTGTTTACATCTTTTGAGTACTTTCTCCAGATTTTCCAATCCCTCTTCAAATGAGTTTCCATATGGAGTAAAATCATCCATATGGATCTCAACACTATCATTGACAAATCAGAAAAGATCACCAGAATTGCCCTCTGGAAGGTAGCAGGAGCATTACACAGGCCAAATGGGAGGACCCTATATGCAAAGGTCGCCCATGGGCATGTGAAAGTTGTTTTATCCTGGTCTTCCGGGGCTATATGGATCTGGTTATATCCACTGAATCCGTCTAGGAAGGAAAAGAACTTCTTCCCAGCCAGGGTGTCCAAGACTTGGTCAATGAATGACAAAGGGAAATGGTCTTTTTGAGTTGCCTTATTTAGCTCCCTGTAATCTACGCAGATCCTCCACTTACCATTCTTTTAAGGAACAATAACTAGCGGGGATACCCATTGGCTATCTGAGATGGGGTAAATGAAACCTACATCCAATAATTTTTGTAATTCTTCTTTGATAATGTTCTTTAGAGCAGGATTCATTCTCCGCTGGGGCTGTCTTACAGGGTGGCAATCTTCCTTAATATAAATAAGATGAGTACATAAATTAACAGGGATCCCCTTCATGTTGGTATAATCCCAGGCAAAAGCTTCCTGATGATCTTGAAGGACTCTTAAGAGTTGTTTTGTCTGGGATTTAGATAGATTAGGTTTGATATTGAGTGTCTTCCTTGGTTCAATTTCGATTGGAATACTATCATGGGATGCAATTACAGGAATGTCTTCAATTTCATCTTATGGCTCAATGTTTTCGTATTTTTCACAGCTCATAGCAGATTCTAAAATTTGGTGAGTTGAATTGGAAACATAACTAGGATCATTTATAAAAGTGTTGATGGCATCGTCCTCAGTTTCTGTTGTGAATTGAAGGGCCTGCCCAATAGTGAGGATTGGTCTAACTTCTTCATTTTCAGGTTTAGGCTCTTCTATTGGTAGAGGTTTCTGACTGGTTAATGATTTTTCAGATGGGCTAGGTTTCGCAGGAGGATAGAGAGTAAGATTCTTTGTAATAGTCCCATTCGATATGATCATATGCCCAAATCGGCAACCTATATAAGCATCTGCAGTTGCGAGCCAAGGTCTCCCCAAAATTAATGGGCGACCTCCAACTGAGGATCTTGTCTTTAACACAAGGGGATCCACTGGGTAGTGCCATGAATCCACTGAAATGGTCACATCTTCCAATTTCCCTACTGGTTTAATTGTAGACCTATCTGATAGTTCCAAGATGGTAGGGGTTGGCTTGACATTTCCGAGACCTAATGTGTTCATTGTTTCGGAGGTAATGATATTGATGGCAGCGCCCAAATCCACTAGTACATTTGGGATTTCAACCCCATTGATTTGTACTGTCAAAATTGGGTTCCCCTGGTCTCCATATTTCATAGGCATAGTCTTTCCTAGCATAATGTCAGACAACGTACCCATCACATGAATAGTTAACGGATCCCTTGGTTTCTTCCCTGGTTTCTTAGAGCAGTACTCTTTGAGAGTTTTTGCATATATGGGTACATCCCTCATACCCTGTAGCAGGGGTATTTTAACAAAGAGATTTTTCAATTCCCCCAGAAAATCAAACTCTACCTGAGTGTTTGGTTTATTCAAGGTCAGTCTTTCAGGATATGGACGAGAAGTTGAATGACCTTGATTAGGAATAGATTGGGTAGGTGTCTGATTTGTTATATTTTGGTCTGGTTTATCCCCAACTGTCCTCTGCTTTGGTTCTGTAACTTCACTGTCAATCTGTTCTATAATAATAGGTGAAGTGGGAGCATTTACTACCCGCCCAGATCGTAAGTTTATTTCGTTAAGTCCGGCGGTGGAAATGCTATAAGATGGAAGGTTAAGAATATATGTTTGTTGGAGCCCTTTATTACTAGGATTCGGATTGGGTTGGATAGGAAGCTGGGGTCGAAGGGTTGGATTACCAGGAGGTACATTAGAGGGCAACTGAAGTTGCTGTTGAAGCATAGATTGAGGAAATTGACCAGTAGGAGAGGGTCCACGCCAGTTCGAATCCAGTTCTGATTCTATGAAGGATTCGAACTGGCTTGAGGAACCCATTGTTGCCAAGGGGGGTACTAATATTGAGACCACATAAATGAAAATGGTGCAGTTTGGGGACCCATATTAAAATTATTAAAATACTAAGATGGGTCCTGAAACATACCTGGATTCATAGTTGGTGGTCGAGGTTGCCATGGCTTTTTCAGCCCCATGAAGTACAGCTGGTCTACCACATTTTCTTCATTTTCTCCTTGAAAAATCGCCTTCATTCTGGGCAAGGAAGGACACGAGCTGGTCGCATGAGTCTATTCACAGATTGCGCAGGCTTCCACTATGTTTAATTGGCATTCTTTCAAGGGATGCTTCTTTCTGCACTGTGGGCAGAATATAGCCATAGTCTTCTCCAACTCTATCTGTTTCTGTTTTGCTTGCAGAGTGTCCATCTGGGCGGATAATGTGCTCAGGATATCAGTCCTTAGATTATCCAGTAGGTTTCCAATTTCAGCCTTTGTAACCCCTCCACCAGAAGTCTTTAATGACCGAATTCCTTGTTTGCTCCTTATAGCCCCTCGTGAACACTGAATGCAATAGTCACAGATTGTGTCGAAGTCTTATTTTGAAATGTCCCCCTTTCCTACTATGTTTAGAAGCTGCAGAGAATATTCCCTAAGCGCCTGGAGAAGAATAATCTTCAAAATATCCTTATCCAGGTCACTATGGCCTGACCTCTGCAATATATACTTGAATCGTTCCACACAGTGTTCCATATTCTCATCCTCTTTCTATACAAACTTGAAGATTTCCTCCTTGATGTCACGGGATTTATAGTAATCTTGATATTTCTCCAGAAAGGCTTCTTTCATCCCTTCCCATGAGGTAATAGTTCTTCCTCCTAAACCCATGAACCATCGCAGGGCTGTCCCTTTTAGGGTAGCAGGGAATATTTTTAACTTCTGAGCATTGGAGATATAATTGTACCCTCGACAGACAATGTCAAATTCGAAGAGGAATGTATCAGGGTCTTCCGAAGAAAGCCCATGAAAATTAGGTAAAGTTGTTAAAGGGATGGGCTTCATCGGTGCATCACCTATAATGTTTCCAATTGGAAAATCAATAGAAGAACTTGCAGGTGCCATAAATATCCTCCAATACTCACCTGGGATTTCGACTGGCTCTGTGACTGGTACTTGGGGTGATTCAACAGTAGGAGGTTTCACCGCATTTTGCTGGTCTCTTGGTGACACAAAATATTTCAAGAACTCTCTTTCCAAATTAGAATTGCTTAATTCAACTACAGGAGGCTTCACAACACTCCCTTGGTCTCTTGGTGATGAAAACCCTTTCGGAGTTTCTTCTTCCCAATTAAAATTGCTTAGTTCTTCTGACTCTCTACTTGCTATTTCTTCCCCATCTGCTGATAGTAGGGATATATCCTCCACCGGTACCCTATTTATTGCTTCTTCCACCGTCAAAATAAATTCCTCTGTTACCATGACTGGAGTTGGCTACTCAACCGACTGCCCTTCGGACCTCGTTCAAACCCTTACCCTGACAGCAACACGAGAGGATGCTTCAGATTTAGCTTTCTCGCTAATCTCCTGAATATATGTCTTCCTTCCCAGATCCTTTCCTTTCTTTGGGGGTCTTCCTCTACCCCTCTTATTCAGATATTTGTTCATACAATTGGTGAGAAAAATTCATCAAAGTAGCAAAAGCGCTCAGGACCCGGAGCAGGGTAGATAGCTTCCTCCCCGGGACGAGAGAGTAGGTTCAAAATAGAAATCAAACAAATAGAAAAGAAAATCAAAGTTCATGACTTGAAGTAGGGCAATCAAACACCCTCCTCAGGATGAGAAGTTGGCCCCTTTCAGAAAATAATCAAAAAGCAGAAAAGAAAAACTGAAAACTATGCCCAGGACTTAGAGCAGGGTAACAAATACCCCTGAGGTGAGAGATCGGTCTTAACAAAAGAAAACAAAGCAAAGGAAAAACAACACACTACGCTCAGGACTTGAAGTAGGGCAATAAATTCCCTCCCCAAGATGAGAGATCGACCCTTAGATCAATTGCAGATCGTGTTCTTGCACCTTGTTAGCCTTCCCCGACAATGGCGCCAAAATGTTGGTGTCCGGATGTGAACAATATTTCAAACCCTTTTTCCACATAAATTATCAACCCGAGGGCATTAGTTATTTCAAGACTAACGACACAGTATATGCAAGAGCAATCACATGACCTGCTGTTAGATCATAGGCTTAATCAACGAACACACAGACCACTGTAACAGCAATAAAAATAGATTGCAGAATTAAAAGACATTCACAACAATTTAAGCATTATAATGGAACAGCAGTAACAAAACCAACTAAACATGAAACCAACGAAAAGAAAGGTAACGCAACACTTGATCAGAAGAGCGGGCCCAACTCTCTAATCAGGGCTGCGGAAAACTCACAAATTACAGGTGAAACAACAAAGTGTTGGGCATTCAATTAATTGCAAACTACACTGTTACAAAATCTGTATGTACTGGGCTTAACCCTGATTCATAGCCCGCAAGCCCTCTTTATATAACTGTTCAGGAAATCGCAGATTTCCTCTAACAACTACATATCTACAATTATACAATTCGTTGCAATAGCAACCTAATTGCCAAAAGGAAACCATGAAAAAGCCTGAAATGTTGCTGGGGTGAAACAGAGTCTGTTGCGTTGTAGCAGCAAGTGAAGGCAACACTGGAAATTAGGAGCCACTCCACGACTCACAGCTATAACCTTCCCGCTTTTGCCGAATCCGTAAAAATATTGGAATTAACATTTGCAAAAGGTAAAATCTCCTGGAGTATTACTTCATTAACCAAATATCCCATGTAAAATATGAGAAAGGGGTTTACCTCATGTGTTTAAGAATAATAATGACACAAAGAGATAGAAAGGTGAGCGAAAATGGGAGAGAAAAGTATACAAATCTGGTACCCAACAAGAGGTGCTGCTATTCTCCCATAATTCTTAACAAACTTGCGATAATACCCTATTAACCCGATAAATCCTCGCAACTGCTTTATGGTTGTGGGGACTTTCCATTCCTTAATGGCTTTAATTTTGTTAGGGTCTACCTTAACACCCTCCTGAGATACAATATGACCCATATATTCCACCTCTTGTACTCCAAAGAAACATTTGAAGGTTTTTGCACATAATTGTTTCTCCTTCAATAGTTTGAGCACCCTGTCAACATGTTGAACACGATCCTTCCAAGACTTGAAGTAGATTAGTATATCATCAAAAAATACTAACACAAATTTTCTAAGGAAGGGTTTGAAAATGGAATTCATGGACCCTTGAAATGTAGAAGGTGCATTGGTAAGGCCAAAAGGCATGACCAAAAATTCATAATGACCCTCATGAGTTCGAAATGTTGTTTTTGGAATATCTTCAGTCTTCATTCTAATTGGATGATATCCTGAATGAAGATCCAACTTGGTAAAATAAATTGCTCCATGTAATTCATCAATCACAGGAATGGGAAATTTAACTTTAAATTGATCAATCACAGGACTAGTGTAGTCCCTTATTGTTGTTAGTGTAGCCCCCTTATTGTTATTGTTGTACCCCTGTAGTCCCCATATTGTTATCATTGTGACCCATTAAAGCCCACTATTGTTATTGTTGTGCCCTTGCATTATTATTGTTAGGTTGCCTAGGATTATATTGTGACCCCATGGACTCCTATATATAGAAAGGAGGTTTTGTCCCTTATGAAAAATTTGCAGTGGTGCATTGCTTCAACGTAAACCAAAAATTTATTTGTGAGCATGTCAATATTGTTCTCCAAAGTCTTTGTCGCTTCCGCTTGCTCCTGCATTGCCAGGCCCAGGGTGGTATTCATTTGCTAATACATCGCAATGCTTTTTCTGTAGAGATTTTCCTTGGCCCGGGTGAGTCCTGGATCGGGGATCCATTCAAAATCTTGGTCGACACTCTCCATTGTCACTCTGCATTTGAGAACCCTAGCTTGCGCTTCTAAATTTTCAATGCGCTCTTGGGTATCTGGATTGACTGGAATCGAATAGGACAAGGCAGCCCACCTAGCCGAGGATTTGAATCTGGTGATAAGAGGGGTGCTTGGAGTGTTCCAGCGGGAGGCCGCATGCCCACGGCCTCAGCCAAAGCCATGTCTCGGGGCCATGTAGACAGGGGAAGGATTTGAAGGCATAAAAGTGAAGGGTAGCCGGATGCAAGAAGGGTAGGGGAGAGCGAGATAACTGAAGGGCGTGGTGGGGTGATCATATATGAAGGTGAGCAAGGGGGAGTGGGAGGACAAGAGGTGGGGAGTAAATGCAGGCTAAGGGAGTTGTTGCGCCATGATGCCAGATACGGAGCCAAATAGGGTTGAAAGGACTGAAAGACGACGGTTGGTGGGGGACGCGGTGTGACCTCCAGATTTCGTATCCATGCCAACCGTGGGATTAGAAAGCGGTTTTATAGTCATTTATAACGGTTTTGTCTGGAGGAGAGTGGCGACTGGTGATCTCGGTATCGATGGGATCCGCAGGTCGGTTGTATTTGGCGTTTAAGATCACCCATTGCTGACGCAGCCGCCCGTCTTCCAAATCCTCCCATGCAGTTGAACACAGACTCTGTGGTCCCGCTTGTGATCTGATTTTAAGTCCCAAAGCTGATCTCCAATCAAAACTTCCTCCATTTTCTCACACAAACTATGTGAGCAAATTACATATTCTACGACACTTGCTCCATTGTAACTATTGCAAGTGAAATTACCAGACTTTACCCATCTAGTCAAACCATTACAAATGACTAAATCGAAAGCCCCACATAGACTAAGCAATTTTTCACCAAAGAGATTGTAGCCCTTGTCCTCTGGAATTCTTTCCCACTGATGATTACTCTATTCTGTAAGCCATATAGGGTCACAGTCTTCTTTACAACAAAGAATTATAGCTTGCTCACTTGCAATCCTAACTTTGAAATCATCCACTATAATGACTTCACCTAGCTGAGAATATGTTGCAATATCTGCCTTTAAGGATACAAAGGGATCTTTGTGGTCAAACCCTCCACTTTTCTAGATTTCGAAACTTGTGGTGCAAAATAACATGCTGCAATTCTAATGTGATTTCCATTTTCTGATATTTTAAACCAAATAAATTGTTTATTTGAGTCTTCATTTTCTAGCTGAATGAAATGACCTTCTTTTTCTCTCAGTAATACCATTACCATTCCCTGCTACCTTGTTCCACATTACCATCTTCCAGTACCCTTCAAACAAAGGTGTCTTGCACCCTTCATGCTCATGTGTTTCTGAGGCAAATTATGTCCCTATCTTCCGCAATAGGCCCTAAACCAAGTCCTCGTCTCCATGGGTAACCTTTGCAGTTCCAACAAACTAAACTTAAGGAAACCTGGGTATGAATTGGTTGCTATTTTTTTTGACACGCAAGACTCACAATTGAGTCTTTGTCCCTACTTGCCCATACTAACCTTGCTTCCTAACTTCCTGCTAAAGAGTTTGTTGTCTCTTCTTTATTATCATCTTGCAGCCTTGTTTTGGAAGGAGGTCCAAATCGCGCTATCACAACTTTACCCTTTTAAATCCATGCTCTCTTTCCCTCATCTCTTGTTGCCCTAACCTTTGACATTTCCTCCCTCCTTTCCTCTTGTTGTCTTACAATTAAATCTTCTTCTAGAAAAAAACGAAAACCCCTCAAGAGTTGTGTCTTGCTTAGAATGATATCTTTATCACACAGGCTAGGCATGATGACTCTTATCAGCCTGACTCTCTCATCGTTAAAATTTCCTACCCTCCTTGCTTGGCATATTTGTCCTTGCCATAGTAGATTGTCTTTCAAGAAGTCACTTGCAAGGTCAAAAGTAGACTTATTTTTCCCATAGTCTTTTCCCCCTTTATGTTGGGAAAAATACTGAGAAGGGGGAGGGGGGCGGGAATTAGTATTTAGAGCTTACTCAAAACTTTTACTTTTTCTTTCTCCAAAAACCATACGCTACTTTACTGAACACAACTCGCGTATACACGTGGATATCCTTAATAAAACTTGCGTATTACCAGAGATATTCTTATGCAGATAATTCTTTACTTAGATCATTGCATCACTCATTCATCAGATGTTTAGTAAGCAGTAAGCATGTGTAGTAATAACAGAATAAACCATCACACATAAGCAACACATATGAACACCAGTGTTTAAGGTGGAAACCCAATTCGAGAGAAAACCACCACTGCCGTCGTCTCTGTCTTCAATATTTATTATAAAGAAAACTTCTTACAACCATGTACTGGTGCAAACTCATACCAGCACACAAGCACCCACCTGCAGAAGGCTACAACCTTCTCTCGTTTACCAGCCTCTCCTGGAAGGGAGCTACAACCCCCTGCTCTCGTTTACCAACCTCTCTTGGAAGGGAGCTACTACCCCCTGCTTTTGTTTACTAGCCTCTCCTGGAAGGGAGCTACTACCCCCTGCTCTCATTTACCAGCTACCACTGGAAGGGAGCTACAACCCCCTCACTGAAGGCTTCGAACCTCAGCACCACCATGGACCACGTTTCATCAATTTTCATACTGGATCCATCAGCTTCCATACAACATACCTCGTAGGCCACTTTTCATCAGATTTTCAGACTGGACCCACTCCACACATTTAAGCTCAGCATTCATCAAACTGAAACTTATAACCCCATCAATTCATTCATTGAATCATTAACCAATCAACCAACAACTTGATCTTTAATCAACAACATAATCAACATTCAAACAACCCATATCTGTATGAATACATCATTGACAGATAGCAGTAAGACAACAAAACAGATCAGACAATTCATTCCACATACTTCAGCAAACCCTAGATTCCATACGCACTTTTACTTCACTGAACTTGCGTATATACGCATTTTCTTTGAGACAAACCTGTGTATACATCTGCACATATTTCAGAACTGACCTCATATTCCATACGTGCTTGTTCTGAAGCCAACCCGCGTATATACACGCTTTCTCTGCCACGAACCTGCGTATAGATATGCAAACATTGTAGGGCTGCACAACTCTTCAGAACAGATAAATAGCTCAGATCTTACCCTTCACTTCAGCAAAGATTTGCCAGATCACAGATCTAAACATTCCATAAATAGATCTAGAAAATACATAGTCATTTCAGATCTAGAGATCCCTCTTCATCATTTTATTCATAGGTGCATTATTAATTCAGATCAATCAATAAACTGTTACCCATTCCATGCAGATATACTTCAGAGTGAAGTATTCATTGAAACCCAGACCTATGCACACTCTTGCACTATGATCTTCTTCTCCTTATATAGATTTAGCCTTTGTCAATACCATGAGTCAAAACCACACAACTTCCGATGGTATTCTTGGACGGAATCAAATAAACCATACAACGCTCAATACTGTGTGCCAAAACCATGGTAATGCCCCTTGGTTTTATAAATTTAGAGCGCAAATAGGCATACGCTACTTGGTACGTACTTTTCCGTGTACATACGCAACTTTGCCTTTACAAACCCGCGTATTCTTTGTGACATATATTATTCATCATTATTCTGGCACTTACTGGTATTCTTTTCTCTGTCACATCTGAACTAATCTGTAGCTACTGTTGAGAATTCAGCAAGATGATGGAGCTTAGTGAAATGAAGTCGCCTTCACTAAGTGGGCCCGCAGGCAAATTCTGGCGCAAAGTCTATTTTTAGACTATGTCTATTTTTAGACATACGGAGCATAATTTGGGAATTCTGCTTGGAGATTCTTGATGGATGCGACATGTCGGTAAAAATAGATGAGACCCTATTTTTTAGGACCCAGGCTATTTTTAGACTGATCTCCTAAAAATATGGAAGTCAAGTATTATTTACCCTTAATAATATTTTGACTATAAACAGCAGTTTACTCTCTTGGCGCACTTCAGTTTGAGTCATGGAGGTGGCTCATGCAACTGACACAAGGAATCACGTGGTTCCTAGGGTTTGATAGCATCTTGCATGGTTGGCTTCAGTTAGACTTCAGTGGCAGAAGTTTTGGAGGAGTTAACGGGACAAATAGTGGAGTTGTGTTCTATTTATTTCAGTTGAACTAGTTGAGATTAGTTAACTAGCTAATCAATTAGATATGAGTGGAGTAAATTAAATAATATTTAATTTACTAAGTATTAACTCATTAGTCAACTCAAGAACACTTCAGTTCACTACAGTGCATGATCAGTTCAGTGGAGACCAGTGGAAGAGGTAGATGAAAGGGTGAGTAAAGCTATCAGTAGGAGGATTAGTTTTGCATGGGATTTGCATTACACTTGGAGGAATTGTCCATGACAATTGCGCAGTCAAGCCAAGGGGATTCGAACCTTGGATCTCTTCATATACAGGCCATGATTGCGCAATAGAGGCAAGGCAGTCAGCAGTGAGTTTTGAACTCGAGACTTGTTCAAAACTGAGTTAGATTGTGTGTGACTTTATGAGAAAGTACTGAGTACTTGTGAGGAGTATTGTACTTGTTTGGTTACATGATTTCTCCATTATAATATACACAATAGTTGCGGGGTTTTCAGCTATAGGCTTTCCCCATACATACTGAGTTAATGTGTGATTGATTTGATGTGAGATTGCTTCTATTATTTCCGCATGTGACAATTAATTGTAGATGAGATTATGTGTTATGCATGAAATTCGAAATTGATGTGTAATCAGGTTAATCTCCATTGAATAAGTGATTTATTCAGCTAATTTCTACATGGTATCAGAGCGAGATTAATTGTCGAGATCTATTACGGTGATTGCAAACTTATTTCCTCGGACAGAGTCTGCATGCGAGCCAGGTAGCCTCCGGAATATTCATCCTTCTTTGTAAGGTGAAAGATCTGGTGAATGCCCTTGCAGTCAATCTCTGATTTGGAAATAATTTGTTTTCAAGTATAGATCGGAAGCGATAGAGATTGGAGTTTGGAATTCGAATTTTGTAGAAGGTTTGTTTTTCTTGGTGCCGGTGTTGAAGATGTCTTCTTTCAACGGTTTGCGACTCGAATATGCTCTTGAAGGCAGTTCGAATTATGTTGCATGGAAGGATCGCATGGAAGCAGTGTTAGAAGATAATGGTCTGAAGGAGTTCGTATATACGGATGTCCCAAAGCCCACTGATGCAGCTTTAGTCGATGCATGGCAAAAGAAGATAGCGAAATGTCGAAGGATCTTGTTGGAGGGCGTCAAGGATCATATTGTATCCAGCCTGCATGGAAAGGCTACTCCATATTTAATGTGGAAAGCTTTGACGGATCTATTCCAGAGTAAGAGCGACCAAAGGAAGCTGGCGCTCAAAGATAAGCTCGGGAACATCAAGATGGAGAAAGGCGACAGTATCGCCAAATACCTCACGAAGTTCACTCAATGCAGAGATGAGCTGGGAAGTGTGGGGGTGACTGTCGAAGATGAGGACATGGTCGACCTGGCTCTCCTTGGTCTTCCGAAGGCTTGGCACTCATATCAAGATGGTGTCAATGGTCGGGAGAAGCTGCCGGGATGGGAGCGCCTTTGGGCGGATCTCATGCAGGAGGAGATAAGGAGGACTACTCGAGATGGATCTTCATCAAAGGGAGCTGATGAAGAAAACTGCGCTTTGGTGTTCAAAGCTAAGAAAGGGAAGGGTAAGAAAACCTCTCATTCTGGAGCTAAGGGCAAGAAGCAGGATATGGCGAAAGTGAAGTGTTTTCACTGCCATGATCACGGACATTATGCTACCAACTGTCCAAAGAAGAAGAAGAACAAGCAAGCGGGAAGATCTGCAGATGGAGAAGCTTTGGCTTCACAGTTCGAGCTTGACTTTTCACTGATTGCATGCTTGGTTTCAAGTGTGATGGGATCGGTGTGGTTCTTGGACAGCGGTGCGTCATTTCATATGACGGGAGATCGGGAGTTGTTCTCAGATCTGGAGGACAAGGATTTGGGCATGCACATCGAGATGGGCGATGACGGTAGATACAATGCGCGTGGTATCGGTACCGTATCCTTTCAGAGGGATTCTGGTAAACCCTTTGTCTTAAAGGATGTCATGCATGTACCTGGATTGAAGAAGAACTTGATTTCAGTAGCGATGTTGGAGGATAAGGGGTATGATGTGGTCTTCAGCGAAGGAAAAGCCTTCCTGCGCAGTAAGACTACTGGAGAGACCCGGAAGATAGGGGTTCGAACTCGGAACCTTTATCAGTTGCAGGTAGATGACTGCGCAGCTATGGCATGCAAGGCTGGAGATGTGGTGAGCCGGGATGATGAGGGCGAACTATGGCACAGGAAATTGGGCCATCTTCACCATGGAGCTTTGAAGATTCTGCAGCAGATTTCTACTGGACTTCCTAAGGGCACCCTTGCGCAGTCAGATCAGTGCAAGGGGTGTACTTTAGGGAAGTATGTGAAAGCCACCTTTCACGAGAAGGATAGTCGCGCCACGACGATCCTTGAGAGAGTTCACACGGACGTGTGTGGTCCTTTCTCAGTTGCTTTGACAGCAAAGCACAAGTATTATGTGATCTTTGTTGATGATTTCTCTCGAAAGTGCTGGATCTTCTTCATGCAGAAGAAGAGCGATACATTCGCGAAGTTCTGTGAGTTTAAAGCACTGGTCGAGAAGGAGTCGGGGAAGAAGGTGATTGCTCTAAGGAGTGATAACGGTGGTGAATTCATCTCGGGTGAATTCAAGGAGTTCTGCAGCGCAGAAGGGATTCGGAGAGAGCTCATCGCACCCCATAACCCACAGCAGAACGGGGTGGCTGAGCGGAAGAACAGAACGATCGTGGGTGCTGCACGGGCGATGTTGCATGATCAGGGCCTACCCCTTCACTTGTGGGCTGAGGCATGCAATACAGCAGTGTATGTGCAGAACCGTTGTCCTCACAAGGTTCTTGGCATGAGTACACCAGAGGAGGCTTATTCTGGCAAGAGGCCTGATATTTCCCATTTGTTGATTTTTGGTTCTCCTGTCTACATGCATGTGACGAAGGATGCGAGAAGGAAGCTGGATCCAACTGCTGAGGTTGGAATATTTGTGGGGTACACTGATACACCTCACAACTATCGGGTGTATTTTTCAGACAGTCGAAAGACTGTTGTGCGACGGGATATAAAATTTCAGGAGGAGAAAGCCATGCGGTGTTCGCTTGAGAGGGAGCTACACTTGCATGCAGATGAGGAGCTGTTAGTTCCTAAGGAGGAGCTTCCGGATGTGGATCAGCCACAAGAGGAGGTTCAGGAGGTGGAAGAAACCACCCAGGCAGCGCCAACCATGAGAGGGCGCATGCGCACTACAGAAGCTGAGCGACTGGCTCGGGATGCAGAGAAGGTTGTAGGACCACCTACAGCACAGCGCAGACAGAGACAGTCACCGGATCGGTACACTGGATACATGGCTCTTGTGAGTCAATGTGTCGTGACGAAGCCATCCTCTTTTGAGGAAGCTGTGGAGGAACCTGCATGGGTTGATGCCATGATCGAAGAATATGATTCGATCGTCAGGAACAGTGCATGGGAGATTGTCCCAAGACCGGAGGGGAAATCAGTGGTGGGTTCGCGATGGATCTACAAAGTGAAGCAGGCGGCTGACGGGAGTGTGGAGAAGTACAAGGCGAGATTTGTCGCCGTGGCTTCTCACAGATCGAGGGGATCGATTATGAGGAGACCTTTGCACCTGTCGCAAGGTACTCTTCCATACGGACGATCCTTGCTCTCTCAGCGCAGATGGGGTGGCACATTCATCAGATGGATGTGAAGACTACGTTCCTCAATGGAGTTATTGAGGAAGAGGTGTACATAGAGCAGCCTGAAGGTTTTGAGATCTTCAGCAGTGAGTCGCATGTGTGCCGACTCAAGAGAGCACTGTATGGGCTGAAGCAAGCACCTCGTGCTTGGTACACTCGGATGGACAGCTACTTCACCGGGCTTGGATTCTCCAAGAGTGAGGCGGATCCAAACCTGTACCAGATTGTGGTGGAGGGGAAGCTGTTGATCATCGTACTGTATGTAGATGATCTGATTTTGACTGGCGACGAGCAGTTGATACTTTCATGCAAGGAGGATCTTGCACGAGAGTTTGAGATGAAGGACCGGGGCATCCTTCATTATTTCCTGGGATTGGAGATTTGGCAGCGCAGCGGAGGACTGTTTGTTTCTCAGGGCAAGTATGCCCGGGAGATTCTGGAGAGGTTCAACATGCAAGGCTGCAAGCCTGTTGATACCCCTCTTCCTGGAGGTTGGAGGAAGGGAGATGCTACTTCGGAGGAGGTAGTGGATGCCACGGTCTATCGACAGTTGGTGGGGTCGTTGATGTATCTGGTCAATACTCGACCCGATATATGCTATGCAGTTAACCAGCTTTCGCAAGCTATGGTTAAGCCTACCAAGCTCTTTTGGAAGGCGGGCAAGCATGTATTGCGCTATATGAGAGGCACATCGGGATATGGTCTATGGTACAGACAGGAGGATGGAGTGAAACTTTCTGGTTTCACTGATGCAGATTGGGCAGGGAGCCCAACAGACCGGAAGAGCACTTCTGGAGGAGTTTTCAGCATTGGGTCGACAGCAGTTTCCTGGTACAGCAGGAAGGAGAGATCCGTGGCACTCAGTTCAGCAGAGGCCGAGTACATGGCAGCAAGTTTGGCTGCATGCGAGGCTATTTGGATGAGGAAGATCCTCGCAGGTTTGTTCAGGTTGCATTTGGAGCCTACGGTGATCTACTGTGATAACCAGAGCTGCATCAAGCTCTCGGCTAATCCAGTATTTCATGATAGGTCCAAACATATCGACATCAGGTACCATCATATCAGAGATTGTGTTCAGCGGAGAATCATGATGCTTTCATATGTTCCCACGGAGGATCAGGATGCCGACATCCTGACGAAGGCGCTCACCAGGGGCAAGTTCGAATTCCACAGAGGCAGGATAGGGGTTGCAGATAATCCATATCTTGCTGAGAGGGAGTGTTGAGAATGCAGCAAGATGATGGAGCTTAGTGAAATGAAGTCGCCTTCACTAAGTGGGCCCGCAGGCAAATTCTGGCGCAAAGTCTATTTTTAGACTATGTCTGTTTTTAGACATACGGAGCATAATTTGGGAATTCTACTTGGAGATTCTTGAAGTATGCGACATGTCGGTAAAAATAGATGAGACCCTAATTTTTAGGACCCGGGCTATTTTTAGACTGATCTCCTAAAAATATGGAAGTCAAATATTATTTACCCTTAATAATATTTTGACTATAAACAACAGTTTACTCTCTTGGCGCACTTCAGTTTGAGTCATGGAGGTGACTCATGCAACTGACACAAGGAATCACGTGGTTTCTAGGGTTTGATGGCATCTTGCATGGTTGGCTTCAGTTAGACTTCAGTGGCAGGAGTTTTGGAGGAGTTAACGGGACAAGTAGTGGAGTTGTGTTCTGTTTGTTTTAGTTGAACTAGTTGGGATTAGTTAGCTAACTAATCAACTAGATATGAGTGGAGTAAATTAAATAATATTTAATTTACTAAATATTAACTCATTAGTCAACTCAAGAACACTTCAGTTCACTACAGTGCATGATCAGTTCAGTGGAGACCAATGGAAGAGGTAGATGAAAGGGTGAGTAAAGCTATCAGTTGGAGGATTAGTTTTGCATGGGATTTGCATTACACTTGGAGGAATTGTCCATGACAATTGCGCAGTCAAGCCAAGGGGATTCGAACCTTGGATCTCTTCATATACAGGCCATGATTGCGCAATAGAGGCAAGGCGGTCAGCAGTGAGTTTTGAACCCGAGACTTGTTCAAAACTGAGTTAGATTGTGTGTGACTTTATGAGAAAGTACTGAGTACTTGTGAGGAGTATTGTACTTTGTTGGTTACATGATTTCTCCATTATAATATACACAATAGCTGCGGGGTTTTCAGCTATAGGCTTTCCCCATACATACTGAGTTAATGTGTGATTGATTTGATGTGAGATTGCTTCTGTTATTTCCGCATGTGACAATTAATTGTAGAAGAGATTATGTGTTATGCATGAAATTCGAAATTGATGTGTAATCGGGTTAATCTCCATTGAATAAGTGATTTATTCAGCTAATTTCTACAGCTACATCATCCTTACATAGGTTGCTTATCATAGGCAACTCATCAAGTAAGTTTCCATCAAGGACAACTTCATCAAGTAGGCTGCCATCAACTTTATCAAGTAGGTTGCCATCAAGGACAACACTCTGCATCATATTGCCAACAATCTCCCCCTTTGGACTTGTTGGCAACCATGATGGTGTTTGATCACCACAACAGATAGATACATTGATTATAACCATTATTCAAACACCATGATACTCTCCCCCTTTGACATCAAGGGCAAAGGGCGGATCAAAATCAAAACAAGGTTTTTCTTCTCTTGTTGAAAGAAGAGTTCTGTAGATCTGATTTGCACTGAAGTTACCATGCTCCCCCTGAGTTCACGCTGAATCTTCAAACATATTTTTCATTGAAGTACATGACTCTATGACCTTTCCTATCACCAAGGACTTCATACTTTCTTCGACCCTTCTTCCTTCTTCTACTTGATCATTCAATTTTAAAATCTCTTCCTTCAACCCATTTTCTTGTTCTTCAAATGTTTGTAGAAGTTCTTCATTCTTCAGAGAGATGATTTCTACTTCAAGTCCTTCACTGTGATTGGTTACTTCATCGTACAACCTTTGATACTTGTTTATCTGTCCATTCATTCTAGAGATCATATCTTTGTAGATAGATTCTCTCTCATTAAATAATCTTTGTTGATTTTCAACTTTAATCTTGAGAACTTCTTCTAGATCCATAACATTACTTTCACCATTGCATGCACAAGAAAGTGAATCACAAGAACAACAATCAATACCTGTTTCATCTTCTTCATTTTCTGCTGCACATGTTTTCTGGGATATCTCCTTTCTTTGAGTAGCCTTCTTCTTTTGCTTCCTTGCCATGAGCACTTGCAGATCTTGGTCAGAATCTTCTTCTTCCTCATTTGACACTTCATCATTATCTTTATTTGTATAATAACTCTTTCCCTTTTCAAATTGTTTCCCTTTATCATGATTTTCTTCATAAGGACATTTAGCAGCATAATGACCAACTCTTCCACAAGCAAAACACTTGAAGGGAAGCTTACCTCTGAATCTTCCAGTACCTGGTTGGAGTCTTCTCACAAATTTTTCTTCTTCTTCTTCTGATATATAACTTGATTCCTTGACAACTTCCTTTTCTTTTCCTTTTGCACATGCCTTAAAGGCAACTTCTCTGATTTGAGAGGGACCTCCTTTTCTCATTTCAAAAGCAGTCGGGATACCATGTAGTTGAACAATAGTAAGAGTTTGCAGATCTTGCCTTTCTTCAATAACTGATACTTTTGACTCAAATTTTGAAGTCAAAGATCTTAAGACTTTTTCCACCAGAGTAGTATCGGTTATGGTTTCAACCAAATTTCTCATACGATTTACCATATCATCTAGACGTAAAAAGAAATTGGCAATACTCTCATCACTATGCATCCTTAAATTTTCATATTCAATCCTGAGAGTTTGGAGTTTTGCACTTTTTACCTTTGTATCTCCTTCATAGCTTAGAATGATTTTGTCCCATATTTCTTTTGCTGAATTTAACTGCATCACTTTAACAAATTCTGATTTAGACATGCTTCCTAATAAAACATTGATTGCTTTGGCATTGATTTCATATTTCTTCCTTTCTGCTGCATCAGTAGGAATAATTGCCGGATATTGATAACCTTCTTCCACGATTGCCCATAATTCTGCACCAAGACTTTGCAAATATGCTTTTGTTCGTATCTTCCAGAATAACAGATTACTTCCATTGAATAGAGGTGGCTTTAGAGAAAATAATCCTTCATGACTTCCCATTGCAATGGATCTCCTTCAAGCGATCAAGCTTCTGTAGAAGGACCTGCTCTGATACCAATTGTTGGGAAAAATACTGAGAGGGGGGGGGGTGAATCAGTATTTAGAGCTTACTCAAATCTTTTACTTTTTCTTTCTCCAAAAACCATACGCTACTTTACTGAACACAACTCGCGTATACACGCGGATATCCTTAATAAAACTTGCGTATTACTAGATATCTTCTTATGCAAATAATTCTTTACTTAGATCATTGCATCACTCATTCATCAGATGTTTAGTAAGCAGTAAGCATGTGCAGTAATAACAGAATAAACCATCACACATAAGCAACACACATGAAAACCAGTATTTAAGGTGGAAACCCAATTCGGGAGAAAACCACGACTAGTCGTCTCTGTCTTCAATATTTATTATAAAGAAAACTATTACAACCATGTAATGGCGCAGGACTCATACCCGGCCAACGAGCACCCACTGCCCGAGGAAGGCTACAACCTTCTCTCGTTTACCAGCCTCTCCTGGAAGGGAGCTACAACCCCCTGCTCTCATTTACCAGCCTCTCCTGGAAGGGAGCTACTACCCCCTGCTTTCGTTTACCAGCCTCTCCTGGAAGGGAGCTACTACCCCCTGCTCTCGTTTACTAGCTACCACTGGAAGGGAGCTACAACCCCCTCACTGAAGGCTTCGACCCTCAACACCACCATGGACCACGTTTCATCAATTTTCATATTGGATCCATCAGCTTTCATACAACATACCTTGTAGGCCACTTTTCATCAGATTTTCAGACTGGACCCACTCCACACATTTAAGCTCAACATTCATCAAACTGAAACTTATAACCCCATAAATTCATTCATTGAATCATAAACCAATCAACCAACAACTTGATCTTTAATCAACAACATAATCAACATTCAAACAACCCAGATCTGTATGAATACATCATTGACAGATAGCAGTAAGACAGCAAAATAGATCAGACAATTCATTCCACATACTTCAGCAAACCCTAGATTCCATACGCGCTTTTACTTCACTGAACCTGCGTATATACACGTTTTCTCTGAGACAAACCTGTGTATACATCTGCTCATATTTCAAAACTGACCTCATATTCCATATGCACTTGTTTTGAAGCCAACCTGCGTATATACGCGTTTTCTCTGCCACGAACCTGCGTATAGATCTGCAAACATTGTAGGGCTGCACAACTCTTTAGAACAGATAAATAGCTCAGATCTTACCCTTCACTTCAGCAAAGATTTGCCAGATCACAGATCTAAACATTCCATAAACAGATCTAGAAAATACATAGTCATTTCAGATCTAGAGATCCCTCTTCATCATTTTCTTCATAGGTGCATTATTAATTCAGATCAATCAATAAACTGTTACCCCTTCCATGCAGATATAATTCAGAGTGAAGTATTCATTGAAACCCAGACCTATGCACACTCTTGCACTATGATCTTCTTCTCCTTATATAGATTTAGCCTTTGTCAATACCATGAGTCAAAACCACACAACTTCCGATGGTATTCTTGGATGGAATCAAATAAACCATACAATGCTCAATACTGTGTGCCAAAACCATGGTAATGCCCCTTGGTTTTATAAATTTAGAGCGCAAATAGGCATACGCTACTTGGTACGTACTTTTCCGCATACATACGCAACTTTGCCTTTACAAACCCGCGTATTCTTTGTGACATATATTATTCATCATTATTCTGGCACTTACTGGTATTCTTTTCTTTGTCACATTTGAACTAATCTATAACTACATCATCCTTACATAGGTTTCTTATCATAGGCACCTCATCAAGTAAGTTTCCATCAAGGACAACTTCATCAAGTAGGTTGCCATCAACTTTATCAAGTAGGTTGCCATCAAGGACAACACTCTGCATCATATTGCCAACACTTTAATAATTATGTTCGTTGCTCTATCTTGCCTTTCCTTGCTTTCTCTATCTTGCATGTTGTCGACCTGAATGTTATTGCTAATAACGTTAGCCCAAGTTTTGGAAACTTTTGTGGAGCCTCCTTTCCTTTCTTCTCTTGTTGTCTCTTCATAGTTGTTTATTTGGGCAACCACTTTCCCTTTATCATGGGATGGTTTCACTTTCACCACCTCTGTACTCTCCACTACAAATTTCTTCATGTTTTTCATATCTGCCTTCATGTGTTGCCATTCTGTCTTCCCTATCAGGAGAACTTCCTGTAACAATGCCACTTGTTCCTTCAAATTTTTATTACTTTCTGCTAAAGCCTGGTTCTTAGTTGTTATTACATGAATTGTATGATCCCTTTCCTACTCTTTAGCTTCTAAAACCTCCAATGTTTCTTACACTTAACAATTCTTTCACATAGAGATCAAATGACTAGGAGAGATGGGTGGATATGGGACTGTACCAGGCAAAATCATGAATGACTTTTCTTCTGGGCCTGTTGTTGCCATATGCTTGCCATAGTAACCAAAAATGGAATTATGCACACCCAATAGCCAACATTTAGCTGCATCCTATGGTTAGTCTTCATTATCAAAACTATTTGATTCGTCTTGGGGGTATACCCATTCAATACAAACACAAACGTAAATGAGAATCTTGATGGGGTTGCCATTAACGATCCACTTTGATTACCTTCTATGGATTGGAGAATCAACTTTCTCGTTTCTAGTTTTTGATTGTTTCTCCACACATCCTTCCCATTGCTATTGGATGGTTTCTCTATTTCTTTGGAAGAAGTGCTCATAGTCATCATTATGAGATGACGTTGATGTAGTCTCACCATGGCCATCTCTTTCATAGCTTGCCCAAAACACTTGACCACATAGACGTGTATTGCTTGTTTGACTCTAAAAAAAACATATTTCATTGTGGTTTTCTCACTTGTAGTTGTATAGAAATAGGTCTTGTGGTGTCATTATGAAGGTTAAAATAAATATTGAAGGGATTCCAAGTATTTATCTATTTAAAAAAAATTGGGTCCTTGTGTCTATATTTTAATTTCGTATTAGTAATTTGTAATATATATGTATATATATATTCTTGTAGATTCGATTGCGATTATACTCAAAGCTCCAACACATTATGGTCGATACCCAGTAAACCTTGTTCATGCTTCCTCAAGGGTCGTTCTGAGCTCCGTTTGTACTGTGTTTGCTTAGCGATCAAGTTCCAGGAAGCCTTTTGATCGAAGCAGGTTAGGGTTTGAAAAGCAATTCGCTGCATTATTCTATGGCCTTGCATTTTGCGGACTCAGTGTAGAATTGTAAGGTTTTGGGCGGCTCGGGTCGGGTTTCATCTGGGTAAGGCTTCTTTATTGGATTAAAACGTTTTTGGGCTATTTCTGCATTCGATCTCATATATATTTTATTTGGTGCAACCTTTAGTCGCGAAGTAGCATTGAGCTATGTAATAAGAGATGCGTGGTTAAGATCTTATGAAGCACCCAACTAGACTGATATTTATGGGGATAAGCAACAAGAGTCACATTGCATGCTGTTTGCATTGCAATTAATTTTTTTTTTATTGTTAGCGCAAAAACAATTGATTGTAATAAAAATCTAAAAGCCATTTTATTTATTCGTTTTCGCTCAATACCTTTATTTCTTTAATTTATCTTTTTTCGGTTCAGAAACTTTGTTTCATCTCAGAGCACATTCTAATGAGCGATTCCCTGAGGTTTTGACTGCAATAATATTTATTCTTTTAATTCCATAAACACGCACAGGGGGACCAGGAGGAGAAATTTCTCAGGTTTTAGTTTTTGGTTTGTTTTGGCAGAGATGCAGTATTGAGAGCGGCGAGCGCTGCACTGTCTATCCAGGAAAGAAAAACCCAGGGCACATCATTCCGACCAAGCCAATTTGTCCGCTACAACCCTAAGTTACCTCTTTGTGAACCCTTGAACTAAGGCACCAATGCATAATCAGTTAGATAAACTCTTGTTGTAGCTCTTGCCTAGAAAAGGTTTTTGTTCGAGGGATGAGAAAAACTGTACGCACATTGATTATCGAATTCAGACGTGAAGAAAGAAGCAATGGACACCAATGCTCACAAGGAAAAGAATAACATAATAGTGCAAAGAAAAAGGATTGGGGTGGTTTCGTCTCAGACAAGGATACCCTCTTTCTAGAGACTCTAGGCAATGGTTTTGTGGAAACAAATCATTTGGGTCAAGTCAAAATTGCCTTAGGAGACAAATCAGGGAAGTGTATTTGGGTAAATGCAAAAAAATATCTGGACATTTTAAGGTGTAGGCTTTTCCGTTTTAAATGGGAACAAGGAAGAAGAAAACAATTCCAGAGAAAGAAAATAAATAAGAGCAACACAAATAAAGGTGAGTCAACCATTTACAGTCCTACTTCGACACCTCTTACTTGGTCAACAAATCTCTATGTCCAGGAACTGATGAAGACTAGGGCAAGGTTGGAAATATTGGAAACCAAAGAACATGAAAAAAACCGCAAAATTTCAGAAATCACACTTGAAAATCAATGTTTAATGGAAGGTAATAGAATTTTAAAAGAACAGGTAACAATGTTACAAGAGGCTTTTGAGACAGGAAAACAAGAATGGCAAAACATGAAAACAACATGGAAAACCATGAAAGAATCAATAGTAGCAAACATGGATGTGATAATTTCTAAAGCAACTTAGGTAGATACACAAATATCTTAGCAAACTGTCCTTTCAGAAATGAAGACAGAAAATAACAAGAGGAAAGACATTCCAAAAGAAATCAAAGCTAGAGTCAAGGACGCTAATGGTTACATAAGGATGGAGGAAGAAGCAGATGTAAGTGCTAGTAGAGCACAACAAAGAGAACACAAAGAAAGAAAAGTTAGGGAAACAAACTTTATTACCAAGGGAATAAGAAGAATGAAAGCCCTCTCAATTTGACAAGGGACTCTCCGAAAAAAAAATTACATTGGAAAGGGAAAATTTTCCAAGCAAGGAGGGTGGGAAAGATATGTGAGGAGAGGCCTCGACCCATAAAAGTCACATCATAGCAAGTGTGCAAGACAAAAACCATCTCTTAAGCAAAAATAAACTCTTGAAAGGGTCACACTTCTTCCTAGATGAAGATTTAACTAGCAAACAACAAGAGGAGAGAAGAGGAGCATTGGAGAAAATTAGAGCAGCAAGAAATGAAGGGAAAAGAGCATAGTTGTACAATGGTAAAGCGATTATTGTAGTGTCTGGGCCTCATGGAAATATAGGGCAGCAGGCTGGCAGTAATGAAAAAACAGTTAATTCTATAATAGGGAGGTAAACAATAAGATCAACATGGATGAAAAGGGGTGAAGACTCAAATTTGAGTCTTGTGTGCCAAACCACGTAGCAACCAAATCCTACCCAGGTCTACCTAAGTCTAGTTTGTTGGAATTGTAGAGGTTACCCTTGGAGGAGGGGACTTGGGTTAGGGCCTATTGTAGAAGGTAGAGACATAATTGTCTCACAGAAACTCATGAACATGATGGTTATTTGAAGTTAGCAGTTTGGAACAAGGCATCAAAAAATGGCAAAGGGTATGGGGGAATACTAGTTTTAGTAAAAGAAGAAGAAGGTCGTCACATTTAGTTAGTAAAAGAAGATCCAAATAAACAATATTTATGGTTCAAAATATTTGGGAAAGAGAATCACATAAGAAATACAACATGCTATTTTTCCCCTCAAGCCTCACAAACTTACAAAAGTAAGGGGCTAGACAATAAGGTTCTGTATGCAACTTTAAAGGAAGCTATTGCTGTGTATTTTCAGCAGGGAGAAGTTCTTTTACTGGGAGATTTCAAGTTAGAACAACAAATCAACAAGCTAGGATTCTTTGTTGCAAAGTGGATCACAATCCTATTTGGCTCACTAAAGAGGAGAATCCCCAATGGTGGAGATGTTCAGAAGATGACAAAGTTAGAAATCATTTTGGAGAGGAGTTGCTTACATTGTGCGGTGCTTTCAATTTAATCATTTGCAATGGAGTTTCACTTGCAACACATACAATGGAGCAAGTGTCATTGACAATGTTATTTGTTCACAAAGCTTAATAGAAAAGATATACGAAGTGAAGTTTGGAAAGCATATCTGGAACTTAAAATCAGACCAAACCCAATTTTTATAAAGCTATCCTAGGTAGAAGAAAGACAACATAGGAGGAAAGCCCAATGTTCTCAACAATCAATATCAAGGGGCAAAATTATTCTAGCACAAGAAAATTGTACTATCTTCAAGACAATGCTAGAGAGATCATTTCAGAAGGAGAAAAATGGTTTCTAAAGCCTCAACAATCATGAGTTAACAAATTTAATTCAAGGTACACTTGAGAAATGCAAAAGAGCAAAAAATAGTTAATCAAAATCAAATTGTTTTCCTCTAAATGCTTGATTTGATAGGGAATGCAAAATGGCAAGGAGAACCTTGAAAAAGGAAGGCAAGGAGAAGATGAATGCAAAGTTATATAAGCAAATTTTAAAAAGGAAAAAGATGAGTTCATGCAAACAAGGCGAGGAGTTAATATATCTAGGCAAGAATGACCCAAAGAAGCAAACTGAAAATAATATTACAACCAACCAATGGTTTGACTATGCAATGCAACTCTATGAGAAAGAATCAAAGGCTGAGCCTCCCCCCACGATCAACACAACTACAAAGCTTTTCACACTAAAGGAGGTGGAGATTGGAATTAAGAAGTTGAAAACAGGAAAGGCAAAGGACATGGCTGAACTTCAAGCAAAATATCTAAAGTGAGGAATGAATACTCTTGCGCCACACGAGATTGAAATATTCAACAACATCATTCGGCAAGGATTCCCAAAAGACTGAACAAATAGCCTAGCAATACCCCTTTTTAAAAGTGGAGACATTAATAATCATTCCAACTATAGAACCATTATGATTAATCCTTTGTTCGCAAAGCTATTCGACAACATGGTAGAAAATAGAATCAGTAAGTGGGCAGAAGTAAAAGAAAAGAGGGAAAAAGGGCAAGTAAGTTATAGGCCAAAGCATTCTACAATGGATCATGGTATTATGTTGAGACACATTATTGAAAAGGTTTGGGGGGACAAAGAAGAAGTATTTCGCTACTTTGTTGACTTCAAAAAGGCATTTGACACTGTCCCTAGAGATAAGTTGTGGCATAGAATGGAAGAACTTGAAATTCCTTTGCATGATAGAGATGTTGTCCATAGGCTCTATGAAGAGGTGAGAGTCAAAATTAGAACTTCAGTGGGAATTTCAGAAAGTTTTAGAAGTGACATTGCTGTCAAGCAAGGCTACCCTTTATCCCCTACTCTTTTTGGTTTATATATTGATAAACTATAAGAGTGGCTAAATTTTCAAGGTGGAGATGGTGTTCGGTTGGGGGAGTTTGTGATAAAGCTTCTTTGGTTTGTTGATGACCTTGTATTGATTGCAAAATCGGCCAATGGATTGCAGATGCACCTATATGCCCTTGAGCATTTTTGCAGAACAGTGGGGATGCAAGTCAATACTAGCAAGACCAAAACAATAACTTTCTCTATTAAGAGGAAGTAGAGCCAACACACGTTCTTCTTTGAGGGTAACATTCTTGAAGAAGTAAATGATTACAAGTACCTCAAGATTGATTTCAACAAGAAGCTTAATTGGGAGGACTACAGAAAGAAGAGGATTTTAGGAGGGTGGAAAGCATTATATGCTCTTCAAAACGTAGAGAGATAGAGTTATGGGATTGAAAAACGATTAAAGTACTTTTTGGATTCCTAGTTTTTCCAGTGATACTATATGGGTGTGAATTATAAGCTAGCAATACCCTCGTCTCAAAATGGAAATAAATTGAGAAAATCCAAAAACGCTTGATCATGAGCAAGTTCAAAAAAAAAGTTCAGTTCCTTATGAAATAACGTTGAGTGAAACAGGAGCAACTCCCATCGAATCAATTGCTATGGTGCGTCTTATAAGATATCTAAAAATAATTGAGCAACTGGGAGTAGGTAGATGGCCTAAAGTTATCTTTAATGAAGGCATGAGTGAAAGAAATAAAACATGGATGAGACAAAACAACAAATGGATGCAAAAATGGGATATCTACCTCAATGTTTGTCCCTCAAATAGCAAGGAGTTAAAGAATTTTATTATGGAGAAGTTTCATAAGCGTATATGGGGAAAAAAGTTGGGAAGAAAGAAGAAGTACTATGTTGAGGAATTCAACCCCACTTGTGATCTCCAATAAAAAAAGTACATTGGAGCTAGCATTTCGTGTAGAGCAAAGATTCTTATTGTTCAATTAAGAAGTAACTTGCATAAACTTCAGTGTGAAATAGGATGGTGGAAAGGACCTAAAGAAGCTTGGGAAGAATGGGTGTGTACTTTTTGCACTTATGGGGCAGTGAAATTGGAAAAACATTTCATTTTGGAATATGATGCTTTGAAAGACATCAGGGACAGTTATGGCAATATGTTAGCATCGATCCCTTGGCATTGTCTTTTCAGTGAGGGGACTGTTAGAAGGTGGGGCCAACTCATCATTAGTTTGAATAAGAAAATGACTGAAGTGCGAAAGGTGAAAAAGAGGGAGGTTGGGGTCCCATAGACTATTTTTAGTCTCGTGGACGTTAAAATATCATTCATTCATGTATATATAACATGTCCTTTGTGTCCTATTTTCGGGGCCAGTATGTCCCATGTTGGACACTCATATTTCCATGTCCTCTATTCCTTGTGTCATGTCATGTGTCTTAGGTCTCTTATGAGCCCATCCATTGGTGAAACCTGCCACGAGTTTTGTTCGTTTATAGTTTGCCTCTTGATTACCATGGCATTGTTCTCACCTTTGATCATTAGAATGTTCATCTCCATAACATTGCTGTGGTGGGCGACTTGAAGCCTTGACCTGCCATTTTAGAAATTGGTTGCATATAACAAATTTCATCTAAACAACATTTTCTCCTGCTTGCCCTTTTGTTTGCTAGGAGCTATTGGCCTAAGGATATGTGGCGTGGTTTCATTGTCGATCTTGACTATTGATCCAATGAGAGATCTTTCCTCCAAACAATTCGTATTCATGGTCTTCTGTTTCCTCTACCTCCATGTTACAATTACATCTTCACCATTCCAGTGGTTGTTTTTGCTTGGCCCTCTGCTTCCATTGGCTTAAGGCACCTTTGGGAGCTTAGCCCTCTTCATGTATATGTGCATCTACAAACCACCACTCACCTAAGGTCCACCTTTTTCCCTTTAGATTATGGGCTTGCCATTCCAAAAAAATGGCTCCATATACTTTTCGGTCACCATGCCTAAACACAGGACATTCATCATCTCTACCCTCAAGTCAACATGCCTCTACACTCTACCATGCATGCACCAGCAACAGTCACATGGAGCAACACGTTTTAGGAGCAAAATGAAATACTTGAAAACATAGGTATCCACAAATCACTCTTGTTAGAGAAATCCATGGATCATAGCATGTTCTCTCATATGCTCCAAATCTTCTACAAATCAACCTGGCAAAATGACAGGGTGTGGATTGTTTTCTGCTTTATCTAGACATCCTCTTGATCTGCTTGTACTAGATGGATGTTTTGATTTTGATCCCTGATCCTGCTTCACTTTTTGCTGCTGCTCTGCTTTTTGTAGGAGCTTGCATTTCCTGCCAGAATCTCCTTGTAGGAAGGAGAAGGGCAGCACCCCCAGCAGAGGAACTCATGGATGGATACTAACCAGAAATCCTCACCTAACCGAAAACCCTAGCCATTTACCAGCTCATCTCCTCGAGATTACTGATTAATTGGTCTTGCATTCCTGTGTTAATAGTAAATATTGGCTGTTTAGAACATACTTAAGCTGCAAGTTTAAAATTTGAATTTGTAGGTGACATTATTACCAATTTGGGTTATCTGCATAAGCATGAGAAGGATATTGTTTTTGTCTTCTGCATGGTTCAGACCCAACTAAGTAATTTTGTATGAATCATATAAAAGAATGTGATGGATATGTTTTCCAATAAGAAAATCAATAGTTTGACGGTAAACTAATGTGTGTTAGTTTCCTCGAAGGTCGTGGGACCATATTGTAAAATTTTGAGGCTTTCATGTTTGAAAATAATAGTAGTAAAGTTAAGAGCCAATCTGGTGTGTATCAGATTCAGTTAGTGACAATAGTAAAAATATTTGTTTTTGTAAAATTTTCAATTCGAAGTTATTTCAAAGTGATCATGAATTATGCTTTGAAAATCAATTGATAAAGAGATTTTTTTTATTGAAGCTTGGCCTCTAGCCCTAACAAATGTACTTTGTGTATAAGGAGTCAAATCTCCAATAATGTGTTTTATGAGTCATTAATGTGTGACATAGACGGTTCTGTATTCTCAGCTGGATCTACTGCCAAAATCTGCAAAACAACTCTGTAGGGCAGAAATTAAGAGTTTTTCACAGCGGAGATTAAAAATTCATTTGCAGACAGGCAATGAGAGCTGGAATAACCTCCAAACCAAAAATCCTCTTCTTTCTATTTCTCACTTTCCATGATAAAAACAAAAGAATTCGGTGATTATATGATAAAGTCTCCTATTTTGAATAAACACTGTTGAAACAAACTCCACAACTGTACCTAGATCTCTCAACTAAAACTACTAACTATCCACCACTGGACCATAAACATAAATTTACCAGACCATAAACATAAAATTTATTAGACATGACTAATTTAAAACATTTCCCAGCGATGTCATCACCAGCGTACTGCTCTATAAAACTTGAAAATGGCCTCGCTTCATCTGAAATCTGTGTATGTAATGGACCGTGCATGAAGCTGCCTAGTGTTCCTAAGAAAATCTACATAGTGGTCCAAAATGTTTGCATAGTCCTTGAGTCATATTGTTCATATAAGCTTTCATTGTGGGCCATTTAGAGTCAAAGTAAGTCAAATGTTGTCCTCTCGTCTTTATTGAAGGCTAATAGATTTCCAGATAGGTATATATGTTTATCACATTAAGTGAGAATGTAAATGGGGTTGGATGCAATGTGGTTAATTTTGATTTGCAGTATAATTTTAATTTCTGAATTTCAGAAACAAGGAAAAATTTCTTTGTTCTTTTGTATTTGAAGTTTTGGAAGAAGGAAAATTAATTCTCTTATAGTAAAGATTTTGGGTGGCATTGATTGCTATGGAGAGAATAGTAAATGGTATAAATCCAATGTCCTCAGATGCATATATAGATGTTATGAAATAGATTTTTCCGATTTCCATTCCTATACATTTATTTGCAGTTCTTACTGGGTAGTTAGGCAAAGTTTGCCAGGACTAGTTGGGTTACCCATTAAGGTTGTTAGTTTTTTATCTTGACCATTCAATTTGATAGTTCAGTCTTCATGCAGGTGGATCCAGTTGACTGTTGTACTCCCATGTTCTTGGAACATGATTACTTGCCACTTGTCCTCTGCATATGTGCTATTAGAATTGTGAAAGCAAAAGAGTTAGTGGGAAATTTATACAAATGAGCAATAATTCCCACCTTCTTTAACAACTATAAGAAAATTTAAGCCAACTGGAAAGGGGTTTCAGTTACCAATTAATTTTCTACTACTAATTCTGTCTTTTTTTCCAATGATCAACAGAGAAAGAAGCTAAGTAGTAAGGAGAAATTGTAGTTTCACACTGACTTCAGTTGTATTTCTCAATTACAGTCAAGTATTGAAGGTATAGAAGATATCTTTGAGGCAGTTCTTTGGCTTGTCTAATTGGGAGCTGATGAGGCCAGATGCAAAGCCCTGCTGAGCCATGATGAGACAGACAGCTAGCATCTTCTGCATTGGTGGAGCTTTAGCATTTTGGACTCTCTCTAGGGTACACTATGGTCCACGCATAACATTTCCCAGAGCTACCAGGTGGGGCTTATGTGGAGCAGTAACTTGTAGCAGTAGCACAGCTTTACTTGTTTGTCTCTTTTCTACTAAATGTGTGCCACAAAATATAGCTACTTACGACAAACCTAATTCTCCATAATGTTGCGAATTATTAAATTTTGTTCAAACTATTTGATGTCTTGAAAGAAATAGGTTGGGCAGAGTATCCCTTTTAACCACATGTGCCATTTCTACCTCCATAATCCTAATGCTTGTACCATCTTACATCATTGGCATAGTTTGAACATTTTACATGGTCCGTGTGTTGATTTTTGGTAGCATCGGATGTGCTCTAAGTCTCTAATTTTGCAGGGACGCTTACACACATGTATTCCAAAGAACTCAGAAAGCGTTTTTGGATATTCCAACCAGATTATGTTTTATTAAAATAATTAATTATTTTTAATGGGAGCTTAAGTCTAAACTTAGGAAATTAAAATAATTAAAGGGTATTAATAAAACAAGGTGTGAATCTTCTAGAAAAAGACGGAGATCAAGTCAAGTTAATCTTAGCCGTTGATTAGGGATTTAATCTCGGCTGTTGAAGTCTCAACGAGAAGATTATAAGAAGGACTTGATGGGCATTTGGAAATCCGAAAAACACACCGAGAGATCAAGAGATCGAATTTCTCAAGAGAGCAGCGTAGAGTAGACGGAGGATTTGATCGAGAAGATCTGATTGCAGTGAGGGCAGTGATAGTTCTGGTTGGAAAGTCTTTTCCTGAGCCGGGAATACACAACAAAGAAGATAGAGGGCAGTACACAGAAAAGGCAGCATAGTAGCTATGCTGGGCAGCGCAGTGCCATGCAAAGGCAACATTGTAGCTTTGAGGAGTCCGAGATTTTGCTGAGGATCAATCAGATCTAGTGCCAGAGTGTCGGGGTGTGAGACCGAAGGGGCTAGAGATCAGTATCTAGGCAGCAGAAGATCCAGCAGGAGGTGACGCAGTCCCCAGCCAGAGTGACATAGATATGCACAGAGGTAGTGTAGAGGCAATGTGGGGCTCATTAGCTCAGTGTTAGATCAATTTCGTATTTCCAGTGTTAGTGTGAGGTAATCCTCACTAGTTCTTTGTCAGTCAGATTCTCTGTGTGGATGGCCAGTAAGGCATCCTAGATTGTATTTAGAACTTTTGCTTACTAATATCAAACCCTCAGCTGCTGCACCGGTTTTCCCGCAATGGGTTTTTCCGGGGACTTAGTCCAAAAATAACGGTGTCATGTGTCTATTCATTTTCTTGCTCAGATCTTGTTTTAGCGTTTATTTTTGTAGTGAGGGTTGCAGTGTATTTGATTCAATGTTTACTTGTAGAACACAATAAATAACTTGTATAATTTTATCAAGTAGGAGAAGTAATATCAGTTGCTGCAATAGGATTCCGGGTGTAGGAATTTTCACATGGTATCAGAGATTGTATAGCAACGTAGGTCAGTGTTTTAAAAAACGGAATCGGGTTCTGACCAAGCTGAGGGTCGGCTCGGACTCCGACTCCGAATCGGTAATGACTCAGTCGACTCGATTTTTGTAAAAAATACATTAAATATTAATTTTTTTGTACAAAAACATAAATTTAAAGATTTTTATTCATGTTTTCAAATACAAAGCATTACAATATAGACAAAAGACAACATATGATCAAAGTAGGCTCATGAATATATCCATTATATCAAAATTGCACCTAGTGCACTGTCCAAGGACCAATACATGATGATGATATAGAGATCAAAACAAAAAGCATAACTAAGGAGGCTCTAAATGGCCTCTACAACAAAACATGAATAGTCACTAGTAACTACTGTTAGTCATCTGATTGTGACAAACCAATGTCCTCTTCCTCAAACTCTGAACCAGAGGGGGAAAATGCTCGCTCCGCATCCTCCTCTGAATCAACATCCTCAACTGTAACTATACCCTTGCCCTTACCACCTTGAGAATCAGATAGTCGAGTTATGCGTCTTCGTCGTGGCTGACTAGAGGAAGTGCCTGCACCTGCAACTGGATGGCTTGGGACTGGGTTTGCTACTAGTGGATCTACATTGAGCATAGTATCCGCCATCTCTAAATCGAAGTCAATCAGAATCCCCCCATCTATGTCAAACTTTGGTGGACAAGACTCCACTACCCAATCTGATGTTGGATCAATATCCTCCAACAGAATGGGATCTGAATCAGGTCTTTTGTTCAGCAATTGGTTGCGTCTTAGTCGGAGGTTGTACTGGACATACACTAGATCATTTAACCGTTTTTACTCCAAACGGTTTCTCTTCTTTGTGTGAATCCTCTCAAAGACAGACCAATTGCGCTCACACCCAGAAGCACTGCAAGTTTGACTCAAAATGCAGATTGCAAGCCTCTGCAATTCATGACAGTGGCTACCAAATGCCTCCCACCATTGTGCTGCAAAAAATGAGTTTCAGTTAGCTCAACAATTTATATACAACTTTGAAATTGAAATTATAAACAATTATACAAAATAATAAATTATAAAATATAAATTTGAAAATTGAAATTCTTTGTTTACCTGGCTCATCTGATTCCCTTGCAATCCTTGCAATGTTCTTGCCAAAGGTACCAGTGGCTTGGCTGAACACAGTGATCTGATTGTGTATCTTCAACTGCTCACTCTCTGTGGGGATCATGTGATCAATGCAGTCAATCAATCCATCTCTAACTTCCCCAGTCAAAGCTCTTGTTTCATGAGCTTTATAATGATACCTTGGGTTCAGAAAATACCCAGCTGCATGTATCGGGCGATGGAGTTGATTGTTCCATCTCTAATCAATGATTTGCCAAATGGGCCCATACTTAGCCACTCTGTCCTTGTATGCTGCCCTTATTTGCTCCTTTGCTTGATCCATAGCCTCATAAATGAAGCCCATAGCCAATCTTTCCCCATCCACCAAGCACAACACCTTAACCAGTGGCTCAACAAGTTTCACAATCTCTGCTGCCTTTTTCCAAAATATTTCTTCATTGACTTTCCTTTTCACATCTTTGCCATCTTGTTTGCGAGCCCACTGACATTCATTCCATTCATCACTAGAAAACATCTTTTGCAAGTTTCTATGTTGGGCAAGCATAGATTGCAATGTCAAAAAATGTGTTGCAAATCTAGTGATGGCAGACCTAATAAGTTCCTTGCCCCCTGTGTATTTCCTCATCAGACTCAAAATCCATGAGTGATTGTAAATATATTTTGTGATGCATTTGGCATGCTCTATAGTGTTCTTGATCCAATATATTTTGCCAATATCCTCAAGCATGAGGTCTATGCAATGTGCAGCACATGGGGTCCAAAAGATGGTTGGGTGTTTTTCCTCTAACAATTTACCAGCAAGAACATAGTTAGAGGCATTGTCTGTGATGATTTGAACAACATTTGCCACCCCCACCTCTTGAACAACCTCATACAAAAGCTGTAACAACAACTGTGCATCTTTCACCCTATCAGATGCATCAACTGATTTTAGAAACATGGTTCCCCGTGGGCAAAAGACAAGAAAGTTTATGATGGTACGGTTCCTCTGATCAGTCCATCCATCTGACATGATGGTACATCCTGTACGTGCCCATGAATTTTTGAACTCTTTCAAATAATCTTCAATGTTCGAAATCTCTCTTTGCAAAAAATATCCTCTTAACTCATGCATAGTAGGAGGTTTGAAGCCCTTTCCAGCAGCATATATGGCATCAAAAATAGGTTCATAATATGGTGAACGAGTAGCATTGAAGGGAATATCAGCATCATACCACCATCTAGCAATGTACTCACAAGCAGCATCTCTCAATTCTTTTTTCCAATGAGCATCTAAAGTGGGCTGCACAGTTGGAGGACTAGGACCAAATGCAGTTGCACTATCAGAGGGAGATGAGGGCACAAAAAAACTTTTGATAGTACCCTTATTTCTCATTGCACCCTTACCCTTTTCAGAAATAGACTCCATAGAGGGAGGAACATAGCAAAAGGGGTTTTTTGATGCATCAGTGGAAGGGATAGATGAAGAACCCTCATAATCAAAAGATTCAAAACTTGAGTTGGCAGCCATCATATGTTGTAGATTCCTCTTCCTCCCAATTTCAGCCTATATTTATTTTTGCCTATTTTTCTCTTGCTCAAACTTCTCAAATTGTTCTTTCAACTGCTTCCTAATTTCCCCAATGTTTTCTGCTTCACATGAAGTAATTTGGCCTTTAACACCAGCCAAATGTAGTTTCAGTCTATGAATGCCCCCTCCACCCTCCTTAATTTTTTTCTTACAAAATTTGCAATACATTTGATCACCAACCATTTCAGCATATGCCCAAGTAGCATCTTTCGCTCTAGGGGCCATTTTGGACTGAGTTTTTGACTTGGAAAGAAAATGTTTAAATCTGAAAATGAAAACAAAAAAAAACTATTCATTCTATGTTCATTTCTTTCACCAAAAACTATGTTTACCATTTTCAGATTTGCTAAATAAATAAAACAAACAAAGGCAGATTTTAGAAGAGAAAAAATAAATACCTCTAGCCTCTAGCCTCCTCTAGCTCAATGCTGCTCCAAAGCTTGCCTAATAAGCTCCTCACTGCTGCTCCAAAGCTTGCCCAAAAGACTCCTCAAAGCTGCTCCAAAATCAACTCCACAACTCTTCAGAAAACCCTCACAAATGCTCAAGCAAATTGAATGAGAAAGATGTGAGGTATTTAGTAGGGTTGGGTTAGTTAAATAGGATGGGGAGGGGTTAGAAAGCCTAAAAAAAACCTAACAGCAGAAAAAAATCCCATTTGAAGTCCGTTTTTTACTTGTTTTTAGGCCCACCGGCCGGCTGGAGCAACTCGGCTGAGTTACATCGGACCAGGCTGAGCTAGTCAAAAAACCGGCCGGCTCGGTAACAAACCGGCCGCCTGACCGGTTCAACTGCCGAGTCGGACCGGCCTACCCTTCGGCTCGGTCAACTCGGCCAGTTTCGATTCTGTTCGGCCTGGTTTTAAAACTATGGCGCAGGTGAAGCAAGAGAGTAGAGTTGGAGAGTTCAGTGTTGAGGAAGAAGAGGGAGTTCGAGTAGCTGCATAGGTAACATATCAAATCCCCAAGGGATTGCGCAATCCAAGCCAAGAGGGCAAGATTTGCAAGGGAAATCTCTCTCTGAGTGAATCGACAGAGAGGTAGGATTTTCCAGTTCGCAATTTGTCAGCGGTAGAGGGAGCAGTGCAGTAGAAGTCTCAGCGCAGACCAGTCCTTGGTAGGACGCAATTTTATTGTAGTAGCAGTTACTGGTGCAGAAAAGCGCCAAAAGGAAGAAGGGGACACTTGTTGAGGGAGTTTTCGTCCTTAGTGAATTCCAAGCCGGGGGATTCTAATTCTCAATTACCGAGCAACAGTATTGAGGAGTAGATCTACTAATTCCATCTAGGAGTGCATAGGCTAGCCTAGCAGCTGTGTAAAGGAGGAAGAGGGAGAAATTCGACACTATTCAGTCGGCAGAAATGCCAACAAACGGGCAGAGAGATCAAGATCAATTGGAGGGTGCCTCCAACTATGTGATCTGAAAAGCAAGGATGAGATGTCTTCTATATGAGCATGAGCTCAAAGCATTCATCGATAGTGCGGTAGTTGAACCTATAGATGCAGATCCGTTGAAATCCTTCAAGAAGAATATGGCAAATGCCAAATGGTTGATCCTCGACGGAGTGAATGATCACGTGGTATGTCACATCGCCAACAAAGGGATTGCTAGAGTGATGTGGTAGGCCTTGGAGACGCTATATCATGGGTCTTTCGAGCAACAGAAGATGTTCTTGGAGGAGAAGATGCGATCTACAAGGATGCAGAGGGGAGAGCGCATTGATCCATTCCTCGCAAAGCTTCAGGAGAACCGATATCAACTGGCAGCTGTAGGAGCTGCGCCTCAGGCCACCGAGATGGTCAAATTAGCCCTGAACTCAATTTCAGATGAGTGGGAGGTCTTCATCTAGAGCATCCTGGGCAAAGAAAGACTGCCTGATTGGGAAATGATGTGGGATTCTCTTCAACAAGAAGAGATGAGGCGAGACATGATCAAGTGCAAGCTTGATGGTAGCAACAACAGTGGATTGAAGCTCAAGGAGGAGGAGATGCAACCCTTGCATCAAATGGGCAACATGAGTAGCGGAGGCGGAAAAAAGACGTCTCAAAGACCAAATGCTTTCGGTGTGGCGAGATGGGACATTATGCTACACAGTGTCCTCTCAAGAAGAAGGACAAAGGTGAGAAGCATGATCCGTAGGCTGCAACCGCAAGGATCGAGGAGGAGTTTGCGATGATCGCTCAAATATCTCCACGGGAGCATTGGAGTGATCTGGAACTGTAGCTCGAAAGAGTTGCGGATGGGCAGAATCCTTGAGGAATCCACCTCATGGATCAAGACGTTGCTATGAGAGCCCAAATTAGAATTAGCAAGATGGACTAGTATCAGTTGGTGTAGACGAGTGCAGAAGTGACAACGCAATGGCTAGAGAGCGCCAGAGTCTGAGCAGTGCAGAGAACGGTTGGCAGCAGTGCAGGAAGGCACAATGCAAAATCAGCAACAACACAACAACTTCAGAGGGTCAGCGCAAAGACTAGCAACAGTTAGATCTTCAACACTAGATGCATCATACTTAGTTCAATATTGGATGTTTTTATATTGCAATGAGCAACAAAGTTGTAGTGTAGTAGCAATCGACAACAGTATGTAGGGTCAGCAACAACATGGATGCAACAATGCAGTAGTTGGTGGGCAATAGTGTCAAACATCAACAACGTAGAGGGAGATGTTATAGAGTCAGGGTGATACTTCAGCAGGATGTATTGCTAGAGCACATTCTTTGCTAAGAGGGAGTGTTGATTTTTGGTGGCATCGGATGTGCTCTAAGTCTCAAATTTTGCAGGTGGGCTTAGACACGTATTCCAAAGAACCCAAAAAGCGTTTTTGGAAATTCCACCCATATTATGTTTTATTAAAATAATTAATTATTTTGAATGGAGCCTACGTCTAAACTTAGGGAGTTAAAATAATTAAAGGGTATTAATAAAACAAGGTGTGAATCTTCTAGAAGAAGACGAAGATCAAGTCAAGTTAATCTTAGTCATTGATTAGTGATTTAATCTCGGCCATTGAAGTCTCAATGAGAAGATAATAAGGACTTGATGGGCATTTGGAAAAACACACCGAGAGATCAAGAGATCGAATTTCTCAAGAGAGCAGCGCAGACCAGTCGGAGGATTTGATCGAAAAGATCTGATTGCAGTGAGGGGCAGTGATAGTTCCAGTTGGAAAGTCTTTTCTTGAGCCGGGAATACACAAAAAAGAAGATAGAGGGTAGTACAAAGAAGAGGTAGCGTAGCAGCTACGCTGGGTAGGGTAGTGCCACGCAGAGGCAATGTTGTAGCCTTGAGGAGATGTGAGATTTTGTTGAGGATCATTCAGATCTAGTGTCGGAGTGCCGAGGTGTGAGACCAGAGGGGCCAGATATCAGTATCCATCCAACATAAGATCTAGTAGAAGGAGGTGATGCAGTCCCTAGCCAGAGTGACACAAATCTATGCAGAGGCAGTGTAGAGGCAGTGTGGGGCTCATCAGCTTAGTGTTAGATTGGTTTCGAATTTCCAGTGTCAGTGTGAGGTAATCTTCACTAGTTCTTTGTCAGTCTGATTCTTTGTGTGGATGGCTAGTAAGGCATCCCAGATTGTATTCAAAACTTCTGCTTAATAATATCAAACCTCAGCTGCTGCACCATTTTCCCGCATTGGGTTTTTTCGAGGACTTAGTCCAAAAATAATGGTGTCGTGTATCTATTCATTTTCTTGCACAGATCTTGTTTCAACGTTTATTTTCTGTAGTTTATTTATGTAGTGAAGGTTGTAGTGTATTTGTTTCAGTATTTACTTGTAGAACACAGTAAATAACTTGTATAATTTTATCAAGTAGGAGAAGTAATATAAGTTGCTGCAATAGGATTCCCGGCGTAGGAATTTTCACACCATGTCCAAGAAGTAGAAACCTTTTTGTTTAAAGCCATGTGAAAGGTACGAGCCCTTTAATTTGTTGGTAGGTTGAATGATTCTACGTTTAATTTTAAGTAAATTGGAATAGTTAACCAGGTTAATAAGTTATTGTTTGGAATATGATTTTCTCTCTCTGGTTGTTGGCTTGAATTAGTTAACCAGGTTAATAGGTCTTTGTATGTCTATAATTTTATGTTTTAAAGTAGGTATAATACTCCTCCTTTGGTCACAAATTTGCAAGTTGGAAAAAATAAATCATCTTATTCGGATTTTGAGTTTTCTTTGGGTGGAAAAATACAGATTTCAATTAATGTTCTTCACCTGCATAGTTGATCAGTACATAGCAGAACCAGGGAAAAATATTGAGCAAAAATGTAGTTCAGATACAAATGTAAACAGATTTTTCGTGTAACATAAGTTGTATATCACTAGAACATATGACAACAAAAATAGATGTCCCTCCCTAAACAATGTCCGCAGAAGCAATAACACGTTGGAAATTTCATTATTCGAATTCTTATGACAACTTTTTATTTTACTTTGCATTGTGGATTAATTATTTTGTCCTTTTTCAATGTTCTTCAATTTTATATTATTATAACAAGAAACCATATTAGGTGGGCAGACCTACCTATGGTTTTGTGCATGGGTTTGCACATGGTTTTCTGGCATCTACCCATGGTTTTTTATAGATCTAGTCAAGGGAACTATGGTTATGTTCTAATCCAAGGTTAATGGATTGGAGTTTATGAATGCTTCGAAATGTATATATATGTGTTGTAACATTGAAAGGAATATAATGAAAAATCAAGTTGGTAGTCCCGGTTTTGGGATCCAGGGGAAAAAACCTGTGTATATCTGTTTTATGTTTTATGCTCTCGCTATTGTTTATTTTATGTTTTAAGAGTTAGTTTGTAGATAATTTCTGTAAAGGGTTAAACCTACACAATGGGAGAGCTTTATTTTCGTCTTTCCAACTAATTAAAATTTGTCATATGTTCATCTTTCCAACTAATTAAAATTTGACATCTGGACAATTGCTTTGCCTTCATGAAATGACGAGACAAGAGTAATACACTACTTCACACCATCTTGTGACGCGAACTACTGGCAAAAGTAATGGCCCTGCTGGGATCCGTCCCATTGCTCCATCCTTTAATCTGAACGATTATGACGTTGCTGGCGAAGGAAGTTGAAGAACATAAAGTGTCCATTATAAGGTGTAGAGGCCTCACATTGTTCCTTTGATGGAATGTACCTAGTAATCTTTGTGAGGTCGTAGTGGTCGCATTCTTGCAGGGTCGGTTGGTTAAGGTTTGTTCTGGGGGCTATTCTCATGGACCTTGAGCCCAAAACCATGGACAATGTGATATCAGACCCTTACGGTTAGATATTTAGGGTTGGCAACTCTGTTTTCGGCTAGTATGGACGTGGTAACAACTGCGCCGAGGGCCATTACATGGAAGGGGATGAACTCATCGATTCTGTGCTAGATGTTGTCAGGAAAGAGGCCAAAAAGTGCGGTTGTCTCCAAGGTAAACTAAAGTTTTTTTATGTCAATAGTCCATATTCTCATTGCTATTGTGTATTGATTTTCTTGATTTAATGGTAGCGGGGCTTTGTGGTGCATGAAAATTTCAAGTATGTCATTCCCTCGAGGGTTTTGTGATTGTACTGGATGGAATGTTCCCAACAATCTTGCGAGACTGCAACGAAGGCGTTGTTGCAGGGTGGGTTGGTTGAGGTTTGTTTCGGGGGTTGTTCTCATGAACCTTGAGCCCGAAACCATGGACACCATGATATCAGGTCCTTACAGTCATTTATTCAGGCCTTACAACTTTGTTTTAAGCCATTTTGGAGTCGGTAACAACTTGGCCAAGGGCCATTACATTGAGGGGGATGAACTCATTGATTATGTGCTGGACGTCGTCATGAAAGAGGTGGAGAAGTGCGTTTTTCTCCAAGGTTTGTGAAGTTATTATCTGGCTTTTTGGTTTTGTAGTAAGAGATTTGAACTATTTAAACTCTGCTACCATAGGGGGAGTGACATGTTGCCTGAGATTTCCTGCACAACTGACCTCAGACGTGAGGAAGCTTGCAGTGGACCCAATTCCCTTCCCTCCCCTTCATTTCTTTATTATGGGAGTTGATCCCCTGAATTCTCGAGGTTCTCGGTAGTATAGAGCACTTACCGTTCTAGAGCTGACACAGTAGATGTGGGACTCTAAGAACATGATGTGCACTGTTGACCACTCTGTGTCAACGACTCCATAGCAGTACACCCACCATTTTTTCAATGGGATTTATCATGTTCGAAGTGTTCACGCCATTCAGATTCCATCATCAGTCAATAGTTTTATAAACAATGTAAACCCATTCTGCATGTTTATGATGTAAATGATCTAAGTAAGACCATCATGTATGTAACAACCTAGGTAAGCCTAGTATTTTGATGATGATTTCTATCCTAGGAGGTTTTTTGTCTCACTGATTCATTTGTGTTTCTCGACACAAGTGATTGGCAGAGTTTTTCCCTCCAACCTCACCCTAAAGCTAGGGTGGATTTTGTCGTCAAGATGCTAAGTGAGTCTTAGTGTTTTCTATCGAGTATTTGTAAAAGTAGTTTGGGAATAATCTTAGCTAATTGGCTAGATTATTTTATTACAAGCTACTTGGTCTACTGGATCATGTTTTAAGTTGCAGAACTGGGTAGCTATTTGAGGGTCTATCACGAATGGGTTTTCCCCCTTCATGTGTCAAAATGTATTTATCTTATGTAAAGAGGGTTGGAAAAATAATTAAATCCCCTCTTAGTCAATTAATTAAATTTTCTGACCAAATTAAATTAAAAATCCTAAGCCAGAAATTTAATTAATTTTAAGTCCTAGGTGATTTAAAATTCTTCAAAGGCAAAATTCGTGGGTCCCTGAAAAATAAATTTTTAAAGGTCCCAGGCCAAAGGAATATTGAGAATTTCGAGAAATTTTGGACCCTTGGGCCTTGGTGGTTAAGTTAAAGTCAAAATTTTGAGGTAATTAACTCAAATTAAAAAGGAATTAAATAATAAATTCGAATTTCCTAAAAAAATTATAAATTCGACTGTCGAGATTAAAAGATGATTAAATATTTTTTGACGGTCGAGATTACATTGACATGGATCAACCGAACTAGCCGTTGGAGATTTTATCTTATAAATTAGAGGTCTTTGTCAGTCTCTCAATCATCCGATCTTTGGATCGTGTACATGCTCTTGAAGCTCTCCTGTAATATTTTATGGAATAATACAAACAAAGACTTTGGGGTTTTATATTGATGGTGGTGTTCCTCTTCAATATTTTATGGTAAACTTGTTCTTAATATTCTGTTGGTAATTATTTTAATGGATTGTTGATTAATGGCTCTTGAAGAGTAATCTATTGCACAGGTATCTTGCTTAGGTTACTAGATTTAGGATAAGAATATTAATTGGATCGATTTAGCAATTATCTCTAGCTCTTGAAAATTTTATGTTTTATCTTACTTCTATATTAATTTAACAGTTTAACTTTAAGTGTGCAGAAATCTTTCGGATTTTGAATTGGGCGTTTAGGGAAGTCCTCAGCTGGACCAGCTGACTCCCAAGGAAATAAGATCTGAAGAGCCCTCCATATCTAATTCTCCGAGCCTATCTTAAATTTTGTTTTTTGCAGGGTTTTTTTTAGGGCTTGTGCCTCTCTCTTAATTTCTTCTTTCCTGAATTGTGCTAAATATTTTTTAAATCTTGCCATGAGGACTTCGATCTGTAAAATAACATTGTAAATCCCACTTATTTTTATTTTACTCATCGGGGTTTTGGGGTTTCTATTTTGTGCATATATATTGAGTTTTTGGTTTCTTTGTTTTTGGTTTTGTGCAGGTTACACTGGGAGATTTGCGAATAGAATTTTTAGATATGAGCCAGATCTAGGCCCTGGAGGGTAAGATCTGGTCTCAGGATTGAATCCGATTGCAAATCTGGGCTTGATCTTGTTTCAGAGTTTAAATGATTGTAGGTGTATCTATTTTAAATCAAATTTAATTCTTCTGGGTGAAAGGAAAAATTTGAGATTCTGTGCACCAGTGTGCCTGCAATTTTTGTTGTTGTTGTTCTGTCATACTCTGCGTGTCCTCTTTGCTACAACCTGCAAACTTCATTTCCCCCGCCGTTTCCCACGTCCATCTGCGTCCCCTTTTTGTTATGTGTGGCTCTTGTAAAACCGTCCCCTCACTCCTTTCTCACTTACGCTAACCTATCCATCCCTTCTTTTTTTAGGCTGCGTCCTTAAATCTCCTGCGTCCCCTCTTCACGCTATCCCTGCTCATCCTCCAACAACCTTCTTCGTAGCTCATCTCGCTGCCATCCCGTCACTCCTTTCCTCACGCTGCTGGCTCCTTATCTCTGTGTCCTCCTTTGGCGTCGTTTCCTTACTGCAGCTGCACGCGGCTCCCTCTTCACGCTGATCCTTCATCTCCGTTGCCCTCATAGCTCCAAACTACATGCTTCATCTGCTGCTTTTCCCTTCCTCTCCTTTGCTGCGACATTCCGATTGATGGCCGATTCATCCTCCGTCCACAACTCAACATAAAAGATTCCCCTCACGCTCCCGCTCGTATTCCAGATATGCACAAACGAAATAAAACCTAACCATTACATTTAACTTAGATTTTTTTTTTATTTTTTAAAATTTGCTCATAACTCTCGAATTTGATTTTTCTTTAGTATGACATTTATTCATTTTAAAACTTAAAAACATTCACGCAAAGTTTTTTTTTTATGATTTTCGATTTCTTTTTTGATAGTTAGACTTTTTTGATAAATTTTAACATTAAACTTTTTTAATGACATTTGACTTTTTTTAGTTGCATTTTTTATTGACATTTTAAAAATCTAAAAAAAAATAACATTTAAAATTTTGATTTTTTCTTTCTTTTTTATTATTAGGTTTTAACTTTTTTTTTTTAAACTATTAAAAAAAAAAAAACTTCAAAAAATTTTAATTCTAACTTTTAAAAAATTAAAAAAAATCAAAGATTTAAATTAAAAAAAAAATTATTTAAAATTTGTCTATAGTTAAATTTTAATCTTTTTTTTTGTATATAAATATTTGGAAAATCAAAAAATTTGGGACATTTGGATTTTTGATCTATTTTGCAAAGACATCTAAATGCGGAGAAATTTCTATAGTTAACAAATATTTAATTTTTAATATCCTAAGTTTGACTATAGACTAAATTCAAATTTTTGGATTGGAAATACTAAGAATATCATTTTAATTCAGAACTATTTGAAATGTCTAACATCTAATTTCGATGGTCCTTTCCTGATAATATCTTTTCGGAATTTAAATTGCTTAAAGCTTGCGACTGGTTCGAAGTATTTTTCATGCTTAGCGTCTAGTGGAATTGATGATCATTTAATGAGCTTTAATTGTGGTTTTAAATTGCTTGAAATTGGTGATTAATTGCTTAGTCAAACTTTGAGAATATTTCAAGTGATGATAAATTACATGTCTTTATTTCCTATATCAAATATTGTTGATGCATGTTTTATCGAAGGTTAAATCGCATTATTGAAAAGGGCTTATTTTCCAGTTTGATAAATTGAACATTTAATTGAAGAATTGAATTTTATCGTAGTGGATTGGTATTTTCATAGCAGGATAGTTGTCATTTTTAGTAGTAGTTATCTATCAACTACTTGATCTTAATTTCGTAACGGGATATTTTGACTCCACAAGGCACTGGTCTTAAACTTTTAATCTAATCGAATCTATAAAATCTCGTTAAATCTTAACAAGTACTTGGTCGTTTGACTGTGTCTCCTGAATTGATTGGTTTCCAATCAGTTCTTCTTCTTCATTTCATTAGGGTCTACCTCCCTTAGTCTGCAAGGAGACAACTTAAATAGAGAGATTGGGGATCACGGTGACAACCCCCGATCTGAGCTGTTGTCGCGGTGCCTAGACATTCTGTGCGACAACATTTTTTGGCGCCGTTGTCGGGGATAGAGTTTTTCTATCCTTGGTCTTAACGACATTTTCTAATCTTCTAATCTTTTTTCTCCATTTATTAGCTTGTCACACGACATATCATTTTCTGGCGTTATTTCATCTCTTCATCTTTTCATCATCATATCTTTCGTCATATCACTAATCCTTGCATCTTCTCTTGCACCTGGACATTTTGGTTGGTTTCTTGTTTGGGTGGCGACTCCACTTATTCATCTATTTTACTCCCAGACAAGAATTCCTCCCTAATATCCATAATATCCATCTGCTTCTATCGCCTTTTTTTTGGTTTATTCTGTTATAAAATTAGGTTCATGTTCAAGTGGCAACTCCAATTCTTCCATCTCTTACAAGAATTTCTGCTAAGAAGCTCGCTTCTTGTGGATCTCTTGACTTTTCTTGAACATGGATCTATTTCTCTAACATCCATTTGGTTATCCCTTTGAGCAAGACATCATGGACTTGTTTGCCCCTTGTAACTTTGCTAACATCCAAGGTTATCCAAATGGCCTTCCTAACAATGGCATGAAAAGGTTACCTACTTTTCAAGGAAATAATGCGGTTAGTGTCAAAGCTCATTTGTTTGCTTTCGCTGTTTGGTGGAATAAATTTGCGGTTTTAAATAATGATTTCGAGAATGCGAAGATGAAGCTTTTTATTCTTACTTTTGAGCAAGATGCTATGGAATGGTTTACTGAAAAACCTAATAATTCATTCAATATTTTTGAATTAATTATAGTTGCATTTAAGGGTAATTTTGGTGATAAAAGGGAAGATAAACATCTGGTTAGAGATATCAGCATCATAGAGAAAAAATAAAATGAAACAGTAGAGGAATTTAATAAGAGCTTTAACGGTATTATTAAAGAATTACCTCAAGATTATAGACATCCTGCCAGGTTCCTTTTTTATTGTTATATTGATGCCTTTGATGTTGATACTTCTTATGAGTTGAGGCGAGCTAAAGTTAATGATTATGAGGCTGCCTAGGTTTTAGCAGAGGGGATTGAAAAGGATAAGAAAGCATATGGAATGTCCAAAACTCCAGATTTTGATAGGTTTTCGACCGAATCTAAGGGAAAAGAAATTAAAGAATTTGATGAAGACCTTATGCATAAACTGATGAAAAAACTTGAAAGCATGGAACTTGATCAGGAAAAGTTAATATCTAATCATTCTGAACAAATAAGTGTCTTACAGGCTAGGTTGGGCCAAATGGAAGGATCTCAAGCACAAAATTTCCAACCTAGAAATAATAATGCTTTGCAGAAGAGAGGCCCATCTAATGAACATAGACCGCCGAATCTCGTGGATGAAGCTCCGCCTTTTTGTAGAGCCTGTAATGCTTTTCATGAAGAGGTTACTTGCCATGTTGTCAAAAGAATCATAGATAGTAGAAGGGCAGGGTCGAGCCATCAAATTAATGTTGTTGGTAAGGACTATCACATGCATATAGAAGATCATGAAAGTCATGTTAAGGAATCAGCTTAGATGATTAAGGACATGCAACCCAATCATACGCAAATGATTCAAAACATGGAAGCTAACCAGATCAGTCTTCAAAATAGGATAAATGCCATGGAAGCAAGTCATGCACAGGAAATAAATGTCATGGAAAACAGGTTAAAGATAATGGAAGTTAATCATTCTAATCAGATGTCCATTATTCAAAACCATATGATTGCAATGGAAGCAAGACACACCTAGGAAATGACTGTTATTCAGAATAAGTTGGAAAAAATGGAAAGATCACATATACAAAATATCCATCCCAAGTCAGAATTCTCAACAGATCATAGGCCTCCCAGTTTGCTGAAGCGAGCTCCATCCTATAATGAGGAGACCATTTCTTCCATTGAAAAGTGGTTGATTGAAGGCGACCCGGATAAAAGGAAAACCGAAAGGGATCAGGTTAATGTGTCACCATTGACAGAGTATATTCATAATAATATTGGTCACACTCCAGGTTCTTTAGATATTTCGTACAAACGTCTTCAAGATAAGGACAAGAAATCTAAATCCATTGCTGACATCACAACCCACTAAGAAGAAGAGAAAAAAGCAGAAAAGAAGAAGTAAGTGGCTAGATGCATCTAACGGCCGAGAGCAGCTTGATATTCGGATAAGACAGAGTCCTACAATATGCAAGATCGGGCATGGCACATCTGAAAAGCAACCTACAGACTTGCTTGAAAGCAGACAAATGCTCAGTATGCACTATATTGAATCCATTTGATGCCACATGGCATCCTTTGTATTGTATCTCTAACCTTACACCTTGTTATTTTAGCATTTCATTTTGTAGGTAGAGTAGATTTACTTTTCATGTTAAGTAGAATAATAAATGATAGAAGAGCTTCTATTTTTCATGTGCTTAATGTTATATGATGATATTTGGATGGACGCTACTTATGTAATTTTGTGTGTTGCTTGGATGCGGATTCTGGATTCTCACATTCCTTCAATGAAGCGACGTGTCCCCAAGTAGAGCCAGATGTTGACCACTCTGTGTCAACGACCCCATAGCAGTACACCCACCATTTTTTCAAAAGGATTTATCATGTTCGAGGTGTTCACGCCATTCAGATTTCATCATCAGTCAACAATTTTATAAACGATGTAAACCCATTCTGCATGCTTATGATGTAAATGATCTAAGTAAGACCATCATGTATGTAACAACCTAGGTAAGCCTAGTATTTTGGTGACGATTTCTATCTTAGGAGGTTTTTTGTCTCACTAATTCATTTGTGTGTTTTCGACACAAGTGATTGACGGAGTTTTTCCCTCCAGCCTCACCCCAAACCTAGGGTGGATTTTGTCGTCAATATGCTAAGTGGGTCCTAGTGTTTTCTATCGAGTATTTGTAAAACTAGTTTGGAAATAATCCTAGCTAATTGGCTAGATTATTTTATTACAAGCTACTTGGTCTATTGGATCATGTTTTGAGTCGTAGAACTGGGTAGTTATTTGAGGGTCTATCACGAATGTGTTTTCCCCCTTCATGTGTCAAAATGTATTTATCTTATGTAAAGAGGGTTGGAAAAATAATTAAATCCCCTCTCAGTCAATTAATTAAATTTTTCTGGCCAAATTAAATTAAAAATCCTCAGTCAGAAATTTAGTTAATTTTAAGTCCTAGGTGATTTCTTTAAAGGCAAAATTCGTGGGTCCCTAAAAAATAAAATTTTAAAGGTCCCAGGCCAAAGGAATATTTAGAATTTCGAGAAATTTTGGACCTTTGGGCCTTGGTGGTTAAGTCAAAGTCAAAATTTTGAGGTAATTAACTCAAAAATATTATTTTTGAGTTATTTAAAAATGAATTAAACGATAAATTCGAATTTCCTCAAAAATTTATAAATTCGACGGTCGAGATTAAAAGATGATTAAATCTTTTTCGATGGTCGAGATTACTTTGACATGGATCAACCGAACTAGTCGTTGGAGATTTTATCTTATAAATTAGAGGTCTTTGTCAGTCTTTCAATCATCCGATCTCTGGATCGTGTACTTTCTCTTGAAGCTCCCCTGTAATATTTTCTAGAATAATACAAACGAAGAATTTGGAGTTTTATTTTGATGGCAGTGTTTCTCTTCAACATTTTATGGTAAACTTATTCTTAATATTTTGCTGGTGATTATTTTAATGGATTGTTGATTAATGGCTCTTGAAGAGTAATCTATTGCAGATATATCTTGCTTAGGTTATTGGATTTAGGGTAAGAATATTAATTGGATCGAGTTAGCAATTATCTCTAGCTCTTGAAAATTTTATGTTTTATCTTAATTCTCTATTAATTTAACAGTGTAACTTTAAGTGTGCAGAAATCTTTCGGATTTTGAATTGGGCATTTAGGGAAGTCCTCAGCTGGACCAACTGACTCCCAAGGAAATAAGATCTGAAGAGCCCACCTAATCTAATTCCCCGGGCTTATCTTAAATTCCGTTTTTTGCAGGGTCCTTTTTAGGGCTTGTGCCTCTCTCTTAATTTCTTCTTTCTAGAATTGTGCTAAATGTTTTTTAAATATGGCCATGAGGGCTTCGATATGTAAAATAACATTGTAAATCCCGCTTATTTTTGTTTCTCACCGAGGTTTTGGGGTTTCTATTTTGTGCATATATATTGGGTTTTTGGTTTATTTGTTTCTGGTTTAGTGCAGGTTACACTGGGAGATTTTCGAAATGAATTTTTAGATTTGAGCCAGATCTAGGCCCTGGAGGGTAAGATCTGGTCTAAGAATTGAATCTGGTTGCAGATCTGGGCTTGATCTTGTTTCAGAGTTTAAATGGTTGCAGGTGTATCTATTTTAAATCAAATTTAATTCTTCTGGGTGAAAGGAAAAATTTGAGATTCTGTGCACTAGTGTGCCTGAAATTTTTTATTTTATTTTTTTAATTCTCTTTCTGCTGGCTGCCATACTCTGTGTGTCCTCTCTGCTACAACCCGCAAACTTCATTTCCCCTACCGTTTCCCACGTCCATCTGCGTCCCATTTTTGTTGTGTGTGGCTCCTGCAAAACTGTCCCCTCACTCCTTTCTCACTTACGCTAACCTATCCATCCCTTCTTTTTTTGGAATGCGTCCTTTAATCTCCTACGTCCCCTCTTCACGCTGTCCCTGCTCATCCTCTAGCAGCCTTCTTCGTAGCTTATCTTGCTTCCATCCCGTCACTCCTTTCCTCACGCTGCTGGCTCCTTATCTCTACGTCCTCCTTTGGCGTCGTTTCCTTACTGCAGCTGCACGCAGCTCACTCCTCACGTTGATCCTTCATCTCCGTTGCCCTCGTAGCTCCAAAATGCATGCTTCATTCGTTGCTTTTCCCTTCCTCTCCCTTGCTGCGACATTCCTGTTGGCTGGCTGCAATCTCCTCCGTCCAAAACCTCCAACTCCTTCGCATTCCTCTACGCTCCCGCTCAGACCTGCGTACGCACAACCAAAGAAACCTAACCATTACATTTAACTTTTAACTTGGATTTTTTTATTTTTTTATTTTTATTTTTATTTTTTTTGGTTTTATCCTTATTTATTTGTTTTGTTGTTTTTTTTGTTTTATAATTTGCGCATAACTCTCGAATTTGATTTTTCTTTAGTATGACATTTATTCATTTTAAAACTTAAAAACATTCACGCAAAGTTTTTTTTTAATGATTTTCGATTTCTTTTTTTTAGTTAGACTTTTTTAATGACATTCGACTTTTTTTAATTGCATTTGTTATTGACATTTTTGAAATCTTTAAAAAAATAACATTTCAAATTTGGATTTTTTTTTTTTTTTTTTTCTTAAGATTTTAACTTTTTTTTCAAACTATTCAAAAAAAAAAACCTTCAAAACATTTTAATTCTAACTTTCAAAAAATAAAAAAAATCAAATATTTTAACTTAAAAAATAAAAATAAAATTTGTCTATAGTTAAATTTAGTATCTTTTTTTTGTATATAAATATTTGGAAAATAAAAAAATTTAGGACATTTCGATTTTTGATCTATTTTGCAAAGACATCTAATTGCGGAAAAAAATCTATAGTGAACAAATATTTAATTTTTAATATCCTAAGTTTGACTATAGACTAAATTCAAATTTCTAGATTGGAAATACTAAGAATATCATTTTAATTCGGAACTATTTGAAATGTCTAACATTTAATTTCGATGGTCCTTTCATGATAATATCTTTTCGGAATTTAAATTGCTTAAAGCTTGCGCCCGGTTCGAAGTATTTTTCATGCTTAGTGTCTAATGGAATTGATGATCGTTTAGTGAGCTTTAATTGTGGTTTTAAATTGCTTGAAGTTGGTGATTAATTGCTTAGTCAAACTTTGAGAATATTTCAAGTGATGATAAATTGCATGTCTTTATTTCCTAGATCGAATATTGTTGATGCATGTTTTATCGAATGTTAAATCGCATTATTGAAAATAGCTTATCTTCCAGTTCGATAAATTGAACATTTAATTGAAGAATTGAATTTTATCGTGGTGGATTGGTATTTTCATAGCAGGATAGTTGTCATTTTTAGTAACAATTATCTATTAACTACTTGATCTTAATTTCGTAACGGGATATTTTGACTCCACAAGGCACTGGTCTTAAACTTTTAATCTAATCGAATCTATAAAATCTCGTTAAATCTTAACAAGTACTTGGTCGTTTCACTGTGTCTCCTGAATTGGTTGGTTTCCAATTAGTTCTCCTTCTTCATTTCATTAGGGTCTACCTCCCTTAGTCTACAAGGAGACAACTTAAATAGAAAGATTGGGGATCAGGGTGACAACCCCCGATTTGAGCCGTTGTCGCAGTGCCTAGAAATTCTGTGCGACAACAGTGCACCACAGATCCTCGACACGAAAGGTACCTCACAACATTTGCCATGTTCAGAGGGAAGATGAGCACCAAAGAAGTGCAGGTGTAGATAATCAACCTGCAGAACAAGAACTCATCGTACTTTGTGGAGTGGATCCCCAACAATGTGATATACCACCGATTGGGCTGAAGATGGCCTCCACCTACATTGGGAATTCAACATTTATCTAGGAGATGTTTAGAAGAGTGAGTGATCAGTTCACGGGCATGTTTAGGAGGAAGGCCCTCAATCAATGTATTTATTTCACCCTTTGATACAGTTTTAGGGGATGTCGGAAGTTTTATCTTAATATTTACATTGGAAGTTTTATCTTAATATTTACATGCTTGTTTTATGGATTGAATATTCTTCAACTAGAGTGAATCAAATGAAAAAACAAAATTATCTCATCGGGATTGTCATCTGCTAAGAAGGGTAGGAGAGACTTTTGATCTCGTTGTCATGTAAGTCAGATTTTGGGAACTCAACATCCATCCAGGAGATGTTTAGAAGAGTGAGCGAGCAGTTTGTTACAATTGTAATTTTTCCCTTTGAAACCTGCATAATCAATGCAAATCACAATATTCATATTAGTGGAGATACTTTATGAATTGTGAATCCTACTTCTTGAGGCTATTGTAATGATGGTACCGACTATTTATCTTTAACTTTTACTTGAACTCTTGCTAGCAATGTCTTTATTTGAGTTAGTTTGAAAAAAAATTAATACTTCTTACTAGATTAGGGATTTGATTAGGTTTCAAAAGTGCACGGTACTTACAAGTTTCTAACCTGTAATAAATGGTGCAAGATTTTCAATGCGCGAGTTCACTGATTCGAACAAAGGTTTTAAGTTTTGAAGTTTAGGAAAAAAAAATTGGCTAGATCTCTGAGCTTTTGTTATTTTTATTATTTAAAATGATTTTTTAATGTAAGAATGGATGTCATTCAAATTGTGGAATGATTTTACTTAAAAATTAATTGTGAAATAATTTTAGTTTAAACTTATGATGCCAACAAATTTTTATATGAACAAATTTGTCCATAAAATAATTTAAAATTATGAATAAACGAATCCAAGAACAATAGTGAAGTGCTTGAACCTAGTTGAACATTTTCTAATTGAATTTTTATCCTTAGATGGTTTTAGTGCAGGTTTGGATGATTTAGTTCTTGCTCGTTGTGTTTCTCGGAGAAACATATTTACAGAGGAGCTAGGAAATGAGCTTACTGAAATTTCTAGGCTTATGAAGCATATGAGGGGAGGAATATATGAAAATTCCATCATTTCGTAAGTGGAGAAGCATCTACTTGGTGTGCAGGAAATTGTTACCAAGGCTATTTATTCTTCAATTTATTTATTTATTTTATTCCTGATGGTTGATACTGTAGATGCAAGATCTGCTAAGAAAGTGGCTCAAGGACTTGGCTTCTTAGGGATTCAAATGTTTTAAAGGAGGAATACTTTCCTAGAGATTGATTAAAAAGTTTTTTTTTTTTTTCACATCTTCCATTCAATGGTTCTCTTTCTTTCAATCCACAAAAGAAAATTTCGATTAAAGTTTGTGGACTCGTTTAATCATCCTATGTTTTTGGATTAAATCCTTGTGAGGAATTTATTCATTCAATCTCATCCAGAGAAGGAAATTTCTGTCAAAAGAAGGGAGTGAAAGACTAGGACAATTTTTTAAGAATCTAATGGCCTTTCTACATGATCTGACGATTTGCTATGATGGGATAGTCATAAATGCTCGTGGCAAATTATTCATTCACTTTGAATATGAGAATATAAACTCTTCAGTAGCATGTAAATCATCAAACAAGAGGGAATATGGGAGTCGCTTGGATCATTCTTCTCCAGGAGAACTGTAGGGATACCGACTGCTAGAACAATTGCAAACATTGAATTACAAAGTACTTATTTATTCTTTTCAAAGAAATATTTCTCCTTTGGACATCCTTAAGGAAATGTTAATGAGTAGATATAATTATGCCTTACAACCAAATGATCGATGGGTAATTCTTCACATGAGAAGTTGTTGTGTTGATGAAACACATTTTGAGGAGAAAGCGAGAAGAATTCCAGAATCTTTGAAGATGATTCCTTTGAAAGATTTTTTTCTTTTCAATTTGTTGTTGAGTAAGTGGATCTATGTGTTGCATTTTTCATTTAAGTTGTGTCACATATAATCATAAAGATATCTTACTCTCCAAGTCAAGCATCTAACCAGTTTGATTTAGAATGCATTTTTGTATGTGAAAGTTGACCTTTATAAAAACTTGTGAATGAACTGCTTCTTGTTTTAAGGTCTCTAGTTGATGTCTGTCTTCACCTTTAATATTAAAGAAAACTACACCATAGAATCTTGGGTATTCTCTCCCTAATTCAATGATCCTCAAAACTGCCGAAATCATGTATGTTCAAAGTTGAATTGCTCAAAAACCACTGCAATTTTTTTGAAATAGAATCTTCACAAGAAGAGTCACTTCATAATCAAGCATTGCAACAGAAGGCATGGACAATATCTCTCTTCTGGCACTGTTAGGAAGTGAACTGAGTCAATTCATACATCTTCTCTATGTCATCGGAGTGAATCAGTTGATGTTGAAACATCATTGACCATTGACAATCTCGAAGCAAATGATGGTCCGGAAGGTGTTCCAAAACAACACAAGATTAGGGAAATACACCAAGTCCCGTTTTATCTAATAAAGTTGTAGTGGATGATGTTTTGTGCTACTGTTGCAAAAGGTTACTGTATCATCACTTAGTCCTGAATTGTGTCCATGGTAAGATTCTTCAATATGATTGCAAGGACACCTGAATATACACAATGATTGCCTTTGGATACCTAGTTCATCAATGGAGGCATAAAAGTCTACTGTCGATTTGTTTATTGATAGTAGTGATGAAGGTAGTGAAAAAGGCATCTAAGAGAAGAATGAGGATGAGGGAATCCATGAAAATGATGATGAAGAGTGGCTCAATATGGAAAAGGAGGATGATTTTCCACACAACAGTTCTTCTTGGTGTTCCCATCCAATCCACAGAATGACCCCAGAGTTGCAGAGAACCAATGGATACATATAGCATTGTTGCATCTTCTTTGGTTGGATACAACGCCAACCAATCTTTGAACTCCCAAGTTCTCAAAAGGGTAGTTTATTAACATAGGATGCAACTTATCGAGATTCTATGAGACCATAACTTATAAAAAGGAGGGATTTGAAGAAAACCCGGGCATACACTAGTGCCTACAGAAGGGGAAAAGAAAGATGTCTTTGCTGGAAGGGTCGTTGATGGAGAGGATGGGCATGTTATTGAAAAGAGAGGACAAAGTTGCTGCTTCATGCAAGTAGTTTTTAATGGAGTGAATGTACTGGCTGCTGTTGGCCTTCTTTCTATCCCATATACTATTTCAGAAGCGGGTTGGATTAGTCTAGCATTGTAGTTGCTGTTTATGTTCATTTGCAACCAGTACAGGTGTGAAGGAATAATCTCTTACACAAGTTAGATGAACTATGATTTTTTTTGAGTCGATTTCCAACAACTTTTGATCCCATATTATAGGTTGGTGATGCTAGTGGACTACAACCCCTATATCTTTTGGTGGCTTTGAAAATACTGAGAGCAGGGGGTGACTCAATATTTTTTTACAATAGTTATATTATGCCAATTAAGATCATTAGTTAAACCAAAGCACAAGATGTAGAATAAGAAAAATAATTTTATTAATAAAAATAGTGAAGACTCCAATCCTCTTACAAACAATAAGACTCAAACTTGCTTGAAATGAGGATGTGGTAGGAGCCCTGAAATCAGGACTAGTGAGCTCCAGACCAGTGGGGAATGTTGGACAACGGGCTCATGCCTGATCCAACAATATCGCACGGGTGAAGGGGAGGGTTGGTACTATAAAATTCTAACTCCTTCAAAACTCCAACCTTGAATGAGGACTCCAATTCTCAAATATCAATCGAGACTCCAACCTGGTCAACCTGGTCTCAACAAGGCTCCGACCTCTTATGAAGACCCATAAAAGTAACATTTTTAAGAAGATATATAAAAATTCAAATTTTGATTGTATTTCATTTTCTCGATATTTGACTTGATTATTGCCGACCACATTACCCCCACTCCTCCTCCTACCAACATTCCTTTGCACCTCTCGGTGCAATTGCTAGTACTTTACTTTTTAATCTTAATCATACTACTAACAATAATTTAAAATAGATGTATGATATTGATATGTTAAACACCATGTTAAGACACACACATGGTGTATGAGAAGAATAAACACACACACAAGAGACTCAACGCACAATGAAAGACACACAAGAGACTCAACACACAATGAAAGATAAGCGTGAGGCTTTCTTATTTTCCATTATACAAAGATGTACATTTATAGTACAATGGTGTGACTCTTGGTTTCATATTCCAAGGTCACTTGGACTCCATTGTGACTTTTCGCATTCCACACCTGCCCATGGAGGATTAGGTGTTCCAACATTCCCCCCCTTAATCCGAAGAGGTATGTGTGAGTCCAAGAAGAGAGTTGTAATAAAAATCTGCAAAGTATACATGGCAGCACTTGGGCTGAATCAACTCTACGAAATGTTGGAAAAAGAGGTGGTTTAAGGATGACCACCAACAACTGGAACGCAAAACTTGTTGCGGTTCCGGAACTCTTCAAGCGGCAAGAAGGCCCAGAGAAGCACACTGAAAGGTATCCCTCATATAAAAAGGGAGACCTTCAACCTAAAAGAAGGGAGGTCTACTACCTGTGATGGTTTTAGGATTACCAACAACTATGGAATGCTTGAAGCATTTCCTGGAACTCAAACAAAGCTGGCAAGAAGCTGAAGGCTTCTACTAGAGGAATTGTTCCTCATATATGAAAAGGAGACCTTCAACCTAAAAGAATGGAGGTATACTACCTGTGATGGTTTTAGGTTGTCCATCAACCAAAGATGATGGTTTAAGGCTGTCCACCAACCAAAGGCATGCTCATGGGCATCCGTGTCTCTGGCTACATCTTTGAATCTGGAATGACGAATTGTGGCTCAGGCTCGCTTGGATTACTGTGTCTTTGGCTACAACTCTGAACATGAAATGAGAGATTGTGGCTCAGGCTCGCTTGATCTGACGTCGAAGCTTGTACATGACCACCATTTTCCCCTATCGAGGACAGGGTGAGATGATGGCGAAAACTCAGCTTGCAAGTTTTCTCAATATCGTGAACAAGTTCTAACATGTGACTTAAACATCTTCTTAGCTACTAATGCCCATTTCCAAGAAGTGATCCATCCAGGATGAATCTTTGTTCTTGTAGGAGGCTTATTTTTGAAGCATCTGTGTGAAGAATGGGTGTGCCGACCATAGTGCTTGCATGGATGAAGATCAAAATAGCGATATTTCATATGGCCAACTTGATCACAATGTTAGCATCTTTCAATCTGTTGTTGTTGTGGAAGTGGAGCAGGATCTAGAATAACTAAAGGTGAACTTCCATAAAGAAATCTAGCACTCTGAAATTTGATGGGCTTGGAGTAGTCCGGAATATGAAAGAACACGTCCTTGTCATATCTAAGACCAGTTCTGTGCTTGTTGTGGACAAGCTCTTCCCAAGGTCTGATCATGGGCTTGGTAAGTGCAGACTGAGTTGCTGCATCTGCATGTAAATCTGCTCTTGTACAAGGAAGTGAATGTGAATCTTCTGCAACTTTATATTCTTGTTGCTGATGAGAGTCCTTCTCAATTTTCTGAATAGAAACAGGTTCAGAATGGTGACTCTTTTACTGAATTTCAACTTGCTGAAGCTGAGATTCCAACTGAAAAAACTCAATCTTTTCTTGTGCATCTTGTAAACAACTTTGAATATTACAGAGAGAATTCTTGCTCATTTTTACCATATCATGAACATTTGAATGAATGAGGTTATTCAAAAACTCTAATACCTCATTGATTTTATCCATTTTCAACAATTTAAGCTCAAAAATAAATGAAAGGGTGTCGGCTTCAACCGAAAATGCACCCGTTTACAATGTGATTCAAAAAATACAAATGACTCAAGAGAACTTCCAACTATGAAAATCTCAAAGTACAAAATCTGCTCCTCAAATGATGGAGGGCAATCAACAATTTTCAGCAACTCAAGTGCGGTGCAACTATGGAAAATATGTCTCTCACAATACAATGTCGGCTCAATACAATATTTCCGCAAATATTTGTAGATGTGCAGCTGAAAACACTTGTGCAAGAGGCCTTTAAGGCAGCTAAATTTTTCTTCAAAGAGCTGTTTTCAATGATGGCAAACTTGTCTTCAAATGTCAATTCTTCGAAAAATCACACAATGTCAAATCTGCAATTTTCTCTATGTATTCAGTCCATTTTCTTCATTTCATTTCTGCTGTTATTATTCTCTTATTTCTCTCTCTCTGCTATGTTTTTTTTTTTTTTAATTAATTAAAAATTAATTAAAAAAATTTAAATAGGGAGGGAATTTAATAAATTAAAAAGGGATGGGGAGTGGGAAAACTAAGGGAAATGTTAAAAAAGGGTTATTAAAAAAGGGAAGGAATTAAAATGGGAGGGATTGTAATAATGGAAAAAGATTTTAATAAATGAATTAATTTAAAATGGGTGGGTAATTTATTTAAAGGGAAAGTTATTATATGAAATGGAAAGGAATTAAAAAAGTCGAATTTTAAATGATAGTAATTAATGGAAAGGGGAGGGGGAATTAATGGAAATGGGAAATTAATTAAAAGGGAGGGTTATGATAATGGGGAGGAGGGATTTTAAATGGAGAGGAGGTTTTATAAAAAATAAAATTAAAAATCGAATAGTGTAATGGAGTCAAAAGGCATGGAGATGAGTGTGAGGTGTGCGCAGGGTTTAGTGGGATGGCCGAAAGGCCGTGAGGATGGAGACCGGCCGGCTAGATATGGCGTAGGGGAGGGGTGTAATAAGGAGCATGAGAGCAGGGTTAGGGGAGGCAGGGATGGGGAGTCAGCGATGGGATAGAACGTAGAGAGAAGCGTTTTGGGCCGCGTTGGGAGGTGTAGAGCGGGAGCGTATTGTGAGTGTAGGAGTGAGCGCTACAGTGAGGGGGTGGGACGGCAGGTTAGGATTAGCGTAGGCCGTAGGGTGAAGACCAGGTATGGCACAGGCGGGATAGGGGAATGATGGTGTGGGGGGCAGTGTTGAGAGTTTGTTTTAAAAAAAAATGCAGATGCAGGGGGGCCGAATGGCCTGTAATGGCTTGAGATTTTGATTTTTGATTTTTTTTTTTTTTTTTTTTAATAAAAACAGCAAAGAATTGGACTTTGCAGAATTCTTCCAAATATACAGCAGAATTGGACAAAATGTAGAAATGAGGGCAACAGTAGAATTTTTCCAGCAGCAGAGAATGAGAATGCAGAATTTTCCAGAAAATTTCAGCAATAAAACCCAAAAAATTTTCCAATAGCCCAGCAGCAGAAAATATTTTCTAGCAGTAGAAAAACCCAAAATTGCATAAAACTTTCAATGGAAAAACTCAGAAATTTTCTAGAAACTTATTTTAAACACTTTTCCAGCAGCTCCAAAATGGTGCAAAATTTAAAATGCAGAGATTTTTCAATGGAAAAATAAGCAGTGAGAAAACCTTCGGATGCACAAGGCTGCGTCTCCAAACCAATTTCTGAATGCTGCCAAGGATTTTGAATGCTGCTCCTTCTCAAAACCAATGCTGCTTTCCTTCACAACCAATCCAAATCTAGCAAAATGTCTGCTGCAAAAACTCTCTAAACGCTGCAAAAATGTCAAGAATTTTGCAGATATGCACAGGCCATAGACACAAATGGCTCATTCAAAGTGGAGCAGGGCCAGCAATCGCCCGCTTTGATACCATGTTAAACACCATGTTGAAGCACACACATGGTGTATGAGGAAGATGAAGACACACACACAAGAGACTCAACACAATGAAGGATAAGCGTGAGGCTTTCTTATTTTCCATTATACAAAGATGTACATTTATAGTACAATGGTGTGACTCTTGGTTTCATATTCCAAGGTCACTTGGACTCCATTGTGACTTTTCGCATTCCACACCTACCCATAGAGGATTAGGTGTTCCAACATGATACAATTTAATTTATATAATTCTAGGCACATGCAAAGCATTATAAAGTTATGTTATATGATGTTATTTGATATATTGTGTGTTAATATTTATTTTAGTAAAATAATTATACTCCACCAAATCGAATTACCTCGCCATATCGAAGGGAGGGAGTCGCCACATAACACGACTCGAGGAAAGGGTTTCAAAGAACTTCCGACACACAACGCGAATATACGAGCCGCCCTTAAATGTCATTTTAGAGACCCGCCATGGTCGCGTCGTAGAAGTTGCCGATCATCATTTACAGCTAAAATGTCACATGCAAAGTCGCCATAATAGAGTAACAGAAAACGTCAATCATCATTCGCATCTGCTAGAGTAAAGAAATCTGTCATATTAACTCTCTACCCTAGCCCGTCCTTTCTATAATAACCCGTCACCAGCAAAGAAAAAAGATGCAAAGAAGAGAAGCAGAAAGTGATCTGTTTCCCCGAGAGCAGAGATAGAAGCAAAGATCAGTTGCTCCTGGCGAAGATACGCGGCATCCTGTTTTCAGCATTGATCCCTTTCTCTAAACAGAGATACCCAGAATCCAGCTCTCAGACAGGTACCCTTTGGTCTTGAATTTTGTTTGATTTTCTAATAGACAGACATAAGCAACATAACGAGAGTTTTGTTTCCAGAACACAAAAAAACAGTTTAAATATTACTCATTTTATTCTCTGAAAATGGAAATCCCTTTAGAAAAATTCCATGGATATAGTTTTCATACATAAAAATGAAAATTCAAATACAATTAATGGTTAAAAAATTGTGGAGAATAGTTAAAGTGATTGAACCAGGACCTCTACGGCATAATAAATTGATAGCGTTTAAAAAAAATCTGGGATGATTTAAACAAGTTGTTTGGTGCAAAAATGGTGAATGCATTATAATTATAATTATTTTATTTGGTGCCACTATGGTGAGTGCATTAGACTTATAAGTTATAATTATTATGTTAATTTTTAAATTAAGATTTAGATTTAAAATGGTCACTCAAACTACTATGTCTAGCCTTATAAATGATTTGAATTTGGATATGAGATAGTTAGTAGTTGGTGCAAAAGAAGAAGAAGAGGATGTACAGGCTTTGTTATTGAATAGTTTGCCTTTGTTTACAGCAATGTTATTTTTAGGTTAAGTCAAATGTCTTTGTAAAGATATGATATCAGGATGAATGAAGGAGATTGGGAAGTGTTTTCATTTAAAAAATGCATTACTTACTGTAAATATAATGAGCGAAAAAGTAAGATGACAAATATTTAAAAAGATCTTGGGTTATTGCTCCCAAAAACAGTTCACCTAAGATGGAAGTGTAAAGTTTGAGCCTGTGATCTTCTAAGGAGAATGGCTAGTCAAATATCTTCATAAAGATATGATATCAGGATGAATGAAGGAGATTGGGAAGTGTTTTCATTAAAAAAATGCATTACTTATTATAAATATGATGAGCGAAAAAATAAGATAACAAATAGTTAAAAAAATCTGGAGTTATTGCCCAAAAACTGTTCACCTAAGATGGAAGTGTAAAGTTTGAGCCTGTGATCTTCGAAGGGAAATGGTTATAGATAAAGGACATTGGTCATTAGAGTTTAGAAACATAACAAATTAGTACTTATATATATATATATATATATATGAAAAAAAATATAAATATGAAGATTCAAATGTTGTTAGAATTTAGAAACTGGAATATTTACATGTACAAGTTCAATTATATAACTAATTACTACTTACATTAATGATGACCAAATGGAAAATACACAAGAAATTAGAAACATAAACTGTAGTTTTCTCATTATGTCACAAAAATCAAAATGTATTACATAGATTCTAAGTTACTGCTACTATAGGTGGGGATGTCAATAGCAAATAAAAAAGCCATAGTCTAATTGTTCTATGTATCGGAACCTTTTTGGGCATATTTTCCAGTCAAATTTACTCGAAATCTGGCAGAGATTTGTTGGAATCACAAGTTTGAGCTGTGAACTTTGGACAATTGGAGTGCTAGAGGGGTTTTTCAGAGCGTTGAATGCATTCATGCATTCAAAACACATTTCAAACAACAAAAAATCATGATATGACCAAAAATTATTTCGCTAGATTTCAGCAAAAAACTCCAAAACATAGAAAAGTTAGATGACGCAAATACAAAATAGGGTAGACACTATAACCTTAGACGGAAAAATCTCATAACTAGTAGCCCTATCCATGTTAGAATCACCAAAATCAGCACCAATCCCACTACTCTCTCCTCCATCCTCCCCCTTCTTCTCTATATCCAATTGAGTCAGAATAGATGGAACACTAGCAAAGGTCGTTGAAATTGAAGGAGGGGGTGCAACATAAATATGGGCATTCCTTCTTTTCCTTTGACTTTTTCCAGTTGCTCTTGCTGATTGATACATAATTTCTATGAAATGAAGAAGAAAACAGGTTGCTGTAGGAAAATACTTGAATTTTGATTTACAAATCCACTTTCCTAACACTTCGAATCCCTTCAAAGATACAATTGAATCCTCAGCTGCACACCAAAACACCTTAGAGCTCCAACTTGCAGAAGAAATCATGAACATCGCTTTTTGAAAGGCTCACGGGTTGCTTTTTGAGAGACTTGTATCCTAGCATATCCGTGTTCGACACATGGTCTCTAGGGTGTGTCCTATGACTTAGAATATAGCTCTGGTAGTGGAAAATCTAACCATGGAAGAATCATTTGAGACTCTTTTTGAGGTTGAGAAGTGTGACAAGTAACATAAAAGGATTACTTGTTTTTAGTGGTTGAATCTGTAAGGCAACACTGAATTAAAGAATTTTAAACTCGATATGGATCGTTGTCCAAGTAGTTTGGAAATTTGGGAATTTCAATAATTTTGGAGTTCAGGGAATCATGTAATTCGAAAATCCAAGGATTCAAAAAATTTGGAAGCTAGGAATTCTAGACTTTGTAGTTCAGAATATCCAGGAATTTAGGAAATACACCTTTGTGAGGGTGGTGAGCACATCCTAGCATATCCGTGTTCAGCACATGGCCCTCACGCCGTGTCCTATGACTTAGAATATAGCTCTGATAGTGGAAAATCTAACAGTGGAAGAATCATTTGAGGCTCTTTTTGAGGCTGAGAACATAAAAGGATTACTTGTTTTTAACTTTTTAGTGGTTGAATCTTTGAGAGAACACTGAATCAAAGAAGTTTTAACTCGATATGGATTGTTGTCCAAGTAGTTTGGAAATTTGGGAATTTCAATAATTTTGGAGTTCAGGAAGTCGTGGAATTCGAAAACCCAGGAATTCAAAAAATTTGTAAGTTAGGAATTCTAGACTATGTAGTTCAGAAAATCCAGGAATTTAGGAAATACACCTTTGTGAGTGTGGTGAGGCAGCATGATGGAGTACTTGCAATATTCTAGGAGTATTTGCAAGATTCTAGATTTGTAAAGGAGAAAAGCTGCTTAAGAAAAGGTATTCATTTCGTGTTTTTGTTGTCAAAAAAGTTTTAATAGTTAGAACTTAGTATTGTAGCATTAAGAGGGGGCATTGGAGTATACAGCTTCAATACAATTTATGAAAATATGATAAGGTCACATTTTATAGGTGACTCTAATATATTTTTTTGGTAAATAAGACTAATTCTATTAAGCGATCATATGGTACAAGAAGAGATTACAATCAAGAGAGGCAAGAAGCGGCAACTGGAAATGATAAATAATCAACCTCGGTCCCGAAGGGTGAACATGAAACAGACAAAAGAATAGTGAAGCGTGACTAGGAGACAAAAGAAGAGAGAAACAAGGTTCTACCCAGAGTGGGCAGCATCCTCCGTGCGAGATTTTTTCCCTTTCTTTTTGTTGACTTTGACCCATCCAACTTGGTGCGGATGGTCTGGAACCACTTGAAGATTGTTGTTGACTGCTGGAGGAGTCTCCTTATCTGAGTCAGAAGAGGAGGATTCATGGGTGCGTTTCTGAGAGGTCATTGTGGCAGGGGATCCCTCAGGGACAATGGAGGATGAGTCTTTCGTCTACTTTGCCTGCTCCATTTCTGCGTCAATCTCCTCCTCATCTGAGCTTGAGGTGTCACCGTCATCCACGGGAGACGGGCGACAAGGTATCCATCTTTTGGGTTTTTGCTTGGGGTTGTTTTGCTTTTTCTAGGCCAGGAACTTGGCGCAGGAGTTCTGAAGGTGCCTTGTTTGGTGATAGTGGCGGCAACGGAAGGCAGTGTTCTCATAATCCAGAGACTGTGTCCACAATAAATCGCCAATCTTGAGATTGATTTGATCTAGCAGACCTTTACTTATGTCGATTTCGACACATATTCTGCCATATGTGTATAGCCCTTGGTACTCCCGAAAGGGATCTGATGTCAGGTAGCGGCCCAGGGAGTTTCCTATGCCTTGGAAGACTGACAGGTGCCATAAATGAACAGGTAAATTAGGAACCCTGACCCAGACTGGAATCTTGGTGATGATTGCTGTAGAGGGGTCGAAATCTAGGAACCAGGGGGTGAGGAAGAGTCCTGCTCGTCCCCAAAACCATGGACCTTCTGTTATGGCCCTTTAGTAATCTTTGTCGTGTTCAAACACTACAATGAAGAAGCCCTTTGAGTAGAATATAACCGTGCAGTTGTGGGTCCAGTTGGCATAGATCTAGTCGTAGAGATCCTTTGTGCGCGGCCAAAGTCCATTGAATCTGCAGATGATGGCGGTTTCTGCATATTTTTGAAGCTGCCCTGCCAGATCTGGATGGGAAATCTCTATGGAGGGAACTTCCTCCATCTTATCAACCAGAAAGGGCTTGGGGGCCATCATCAAACGAAGGTTTAGAACTACAATAGCGTCTCTCTCAATGTTATAGAATGAAAGGGGGAAAGAGACATCAAGTTGTTTACCTCCGTATAAAAGCTTTTGAAGAGCTGAGGGAATCCCCAGCCTGTGCTCCAGGGCTTGCAGGAGTTTCTATACTCTGTCCGTTGCGCGAACCCATATCATCAAGGATCTGCCCGTGAGGAGCGAGATTTGGATTTGAAAGGCATGAGAGGATGGATCTGGGGAACCCGGGTTGTCTGGAAGCGTTGCAGAGCCTAGCTTGAGGACCCTTGCCCAATCGCTGCAGTCCTCGTCCTTGTTTGAGATCTTGCCGCAGTCATCTGAGCTTAGGCTGTCGATGGGGACCTTCTTTTTTTCCCCATTTTCAAGGCAGCTGGGGAGCGGAAAGCGAGGTTTACCCTGGGAAGCTTCGTCATCAGAGTTTTTTGCAGGGCTCCAGAGATGTGAGCCCAACCCTTGTGCCGGCGGCTAGCTACGCGCAAGTATGTTTGCTGGAGCGATCATGAGCAGCTGCGTAGCTGAAGTCCTCTGATCTTTCAGATCCGACTTGCTCTACGTTTTCTTGACGACGACATAGGGGTGGGGATTCCTCGCAGGTGCGCTCCCTCCTGCTTTGCAATCATAGACCTGTGCAGAGATTGAGTCGGCTTCTATGCGTGCGTGAGAGAGCTCAACACATAGATTCTTCAGCTTTTCTTCAGCAGAGCTGTGTATCTCATTGGGCTCAAGTTGAATCGGGGCCGTGCCATGTTTCTGGGTTCCGTGTTCCACAGGCCTGTGCTGAGGCTTGTCGGCGGCAACAGAGAGCTAGGAGTCGCAGGCAAGAAACTTAGGGTTCATCCTTCCGTCAGTCCCGAAGTCAATAATAGAAAAACCTATAGGTGACTCTAATATCGAAGAGTAATTAGAATAAACATTAAATTTAATAAATATAATGAAGAAGAGGAAATTAAATCATGCAACCAATTATAAGCCAAAGAAAAAAGAATTGATGTCAATATATCTAATGGCTCTACCTGTAATGAAATATATTTTTTATAATAAAATTGTATGTATCAACTCGTCTCTTGAAGAATACTTCTTCCCAAATGTCCTTGCATACTATAGAACATATAACAACCCCCACATGCAGGTTAAGTTTAGACTCCAGACAACTGATCTCATGCGAGTTAATCCTAGTAGTCATATACAAATTGATCCCAACCTCATATATCTATATACACCAGATTACATGGCTATATACAATAAATTTTCTTTGCCCCTCACAATTGACCACAATGAGTTCTTTGTGCACATTTTATGCAATAGGAATTTCCTCAATTAGTGGACCTATCCTTGAATTGACATTGTAACCAAAAATGGAATTATGCACACCCAATAGCCAACACTTAGCTGCATTCTATGATCAGTCTTTCATTATCAAAACTATTTGATTCGTCTTCAGGGTATATACCCATTCAATACAAACACAAACCTAAATGAGAATCTTGATGGGGTGGCCATTAACGATCCACTTTGATTACCTTCTATGGATTGGGGAATCTCCTTTCTCATTTATAGTTTTTGACTGTTTATCCCCACACCCTTCCCATTACTATTGGATGGTTTCTCTATTTATTTGGAAGAAGTGCTCATAGTCATCATTATGAAATGATGTTGATGTAGTCCGACCATGGCCATTTCATTCATAGTTTTCCTAAAACACTTGGCCACAAGTGTGGTTTGATAAGAATGTCCACCAAACTCTTGATGACACTAGCTTCCATGGCCTTGGTTTGGTTCCTAAAGAAGCAACAGACTATTATTAGGGCCCTCAATTTGGCCTTGAATGCTATAGTACTCCTCAACATGTTTGCTAGGTCTCTTACTAAGTAATAGGACTTGGCCCCTAGGGATGCTATGTCCTTATCTTGTTTTTCTGGTACGTGTTTAGCTCATGTCCTAAAATAGGACATGTGCCAAAGACATGTTAGATGCTTGCCCTAGACTTTCCTAAATCCACCCTGTTTGACTCTAAAAAAAGCATAACAAGAAACATGCCAAACATGTTTTTGACGTGTGCCCTAGACATGTACAAAGTACTACTTGTTTGACTCTAAAAAAGCATATTTCATTGCGGTTTTCTCACTTCTAGTTGTATAGAAAGAGGTCTTATGGTCTCATTATGAAGGTTAAAATAAAGATTGAAGGGATTCCAAGTGTTTAACTATTTTCAAAAAAATTGGATCCTTATGTCTATATTTCATTTTCGTATTAGTAATTTGTAATCTATATATATATTCTCGTAGATTCGATTGCGATTATACTCAAAGCTCTGACACATTATGGTCGATACCTAGTAAACCTTGTTCATGCTTCCGTAAGGGTTGTTTAGAGCTCCGTTTGGACTGTATCTGCTTAGTGATCGAGTTCGAGGAAGCCTTTTGATCGAAGCAGGCTAGGGTTTGAAAAAAAATTTGCTGCATTATTCTATGGCCTTGCATTTTGTGGACTTAGCGTAGAATTGCAAGGTTTTGGGCGGCTCAGGTCGGGTTTCATCAGGGTAAGGCTTCTTTATTGGATTAAAACATTTTTGGGCTGTTTCTCCATTTGATCTCATATATATTTTATTTGGTGCAACCTTTAGTCGCAGAGTAGCATTGAGCTATGTAATAAGAGATGCGGGGTTAAGATCTTATGAAGCGCGCAACCAGACTTTGATTAATGGGGAGAAGCAGCAAGAGTTACATTATATGCTGTTTGCATTGCAATTAATTTTGCTGATTGTTAGCGGAAAAATAATTGATTGTAATAAAAATCTAAAAGCCGTTTTATTTATTCGTTTTCGCTCAATACCTTTAATTCTTAATTTATCTTTTTTGGTTTAGAAACTTTGTTTCATCTTAGAGCACATTCTAACGAGCGACTCCCCGGGGTTTTGACTGCAATAACTTTTATTCTTTTAATTCCATAAACACGCACAAGGAGATCGGGAGGAGAAATTGCTCAGGTTTTAGTTTTTGGTTTGTTTCGGCAGAGAGGCATATTGAGAGCGCTGCACGGTCTATCCAGGAAGAAAAACCCAGGGCACATCATTCCGACTAGGCCAATTCGTCCGCTGCAACCCTCCCTGAGTTACCTCTTTGTGAACCCTTGAACTAAGGCACCAACGCATAATCAGTCAGAAAAACTCTTGTTGTAGCTCTTGCCTAGAAAAGGCTTTTGTTCGGGGGATGAGAAAAACTGTACGGACATCAATTATTGAATTCAGACGTGAAGAAAGAAGCAATGGACACCAATGGTCACGAGGAAAAGAATAACATAACAGTGCAAGGAAAAAGGATTGGGGCGGTTTCATCTCAGACGAGGATACCCTCTTTCTAGAGACTCTTGCCAAGGGTTTTGTGGAAACAAACCATTTGGGTCAAGTCAAAATTGCCTCATGAGACAGAACAAGGAAGTGGATTTGGGTAAATGAAAAACGATATCGGGGCATTTTAAGGTGTAGGCTTTCCCGCTTCAAATGGGAACATGGAAGAAGAAAACAATTCCAGAGAAAGAAAATAAATAAGAGCAACAAAAATAAAGAAGAGTAAACCATTTACGGTCCCACTTCGACACCTCTTACTTGGTCATCAAATATCTATGTTCAGGGACTGATGAAGGCTAGGACAAGGTTAGAAATTTTGGAAACCAAAGAACATGAAAAAGACCGCAAAATTTCAGAAATCACATTTGAAAATCGATGTTTAATGGAAGGTAATAGAATTTTAAAATAACAGGTAACAATGTTACAAGAGGCTTTTGAGATAGGAAAACAAGAATGGGAAAACATGAAGATAACATGGCAAACCATGAAAGAATCAATAGCAACAAACCATTAGAGAACTTTTGAGGTCTAAAATGGGCCTCCTAAGAAAAATGTACAACCAAAATAAACTTTATAAGAACCAATAGGATTCAAGGTGATGATGTCAACCATGGGGGATGATTCATCATTTTTGGGGTAAAAAAGTAAAAAGATTAAAAAATGATAAAATAATAAAACTATTTTTTCAACTTATCTCCCTAAGGTTTTACTCAAATTTCGAGAGGGAGTGCTCGTTGGATGCGAAAATTAATTCTTCATCCAAGGAGTACCCATGTTGCATACTTTTGATGGATTTTGTTACATGAAAAAGGAGAAATACATGAAAAAACGTGATTGCAATCACATTTTTAATGTATTTCTCATTTTTTGTGTAGCATGGTCCATCGAAAGTATTCAAGATGGGTACTCCTTGGATGAGGAATAAAATTATGCATCCAACGAGTGTTCCCGCTCAAAATTTGAGTAAACCCATAAGGAGATAAGTTCAAAATACAAGATGAAAAAATTGTTTTTTCATTTTTTCTCTCTAAAATTTAATGATGTAATCTAATCTTATTTTATTATTTCCACTATTATTTTATAATTTCCTTAGGAGGCCCATTTTAGACCTCAAAATTCCCCTAATGATGGATGTGATAATTTCTAAAGCAACTCATGGAGATATACAAATATCTCAACAAGTTGTCCTTTCAGAAAGGAAGACAAAAAAGAACAAGAGGAAAGACATTCCAAAAGAAATCAAAGCTAGAGTTGAGGATGTTAATGATTACATCAGGATGGAGGAAGAAGCAGATATAAGTGCTAATAGAGCACAGGAAAGAAAACACAAAAAGAAAAGATAGGGAAACAAACTTTATTATCAGGGGCATAAGAAGAATGAAAGCACTCTCAATTTGACAAAGGAATTTCTGAAAGAAAAATTACATTGGAAAGGGAAAATTTGCCAAGCAAAGAATGGTGGGAAAGGTATGTGAGGAGAGGCCTTGACCCATAAAAGTCATCATGGCAAGCGTGTAAGACAACCACCATCTCTTAAGCAAAAATAAACTCTTGAAAGGCTCACACTGCTTCCTAGTTGAAGATTTAACTAGCAAACAACAAGAGGAGAGAAGGGAAGAACTTGAGAAAATTAGAGCAGCAAGAAATGAAGGGAAAAGAGCATGGTTGTATAATAGTAAAGCGGTTATTGCAATGTTTGGGCCTCATGGCAAAATAGGGCAGCAGGTTGGCAATAATGAAAAAACAGTTAATTCTATAATAGGGAGGAAAACAACAAGATCAACATGGATGAAAAGGGGTGAACACTCAAATTTGAGTCTTATGTGCCAAACCACGTAGCAACCAAATCCTACCCAGGTCTACCTAAGTCTAGTTTGTTGGAACTGTAGAGGTCACCCTTGGAGGAGGGGACTTGGGTTAGGGCCTATTGCAGAAGGTATAGACATAATTGTCTCACGGAAACCATGTAGTCGTCCATTGCCCCGATTTAGCAGCCCCTGATTGATCCATGGCCCCTTGCCACGCCCACTTCACAACTTGTGAGAGAAATTTTTTTGCCAACTTTGGCAAAAGTCCCATGCCACCATATGCTTCCTTCCATGTAAGAGCTTCAAATCTGTCTCGGTCTTCCATTGCATGGAAAGAACTAAAGTTACTAGTGCAACTGAAGTATCTGCCTAATTCAAGGCGCAATGCAACACACTCCTCCCTGTCGGGGATCAACTTGTCTAATGCCTTCATGTATCCTTGTTGTACCTCTGGATTTGTGTGAGGTTTGATCCTAACCCCACCTCCAGGTGTAGGTTGGCCCAACCAAGATGGAGAGTAGTATTTTGGCATAATGATATATGCCAAGGCATGTAGTGGAACATTGAGTTTATTCCACCGTGCACACACACAGTTGTAAATCATTGCATACAAGTTGGGATCATTTTCCTTAACAATATCTTTTATTTGCCCCAACATGCTATCCATCTGTTCATAAACCTCCCCAATCACTGGTTTATCTGTATTTGAAAAACGAATCATGTGATAAATGGGCTTGGTGAAATTCAAAATTTCCCTCACACGTGCCCAAAACAAAGGATCAAGGGTGGTCTCCTCCACCTGTTCAAAACCTTGCCTGTCAACTATTGTTGCTGCCCTGTCCTTTAATGCCTGCCATTGTGGACTTGATACCATGGCTGCCAATGACTCTCTTAACTTCAAAAGGCGCCTGAAGGTGAGGTAATAGCTAGCAAATCTAGTCTTTGTTATCTTCAACAACTCCAATTTTGAATGAGAACGGAAAAGCCCATGGGTATTGCTATGATTTGTAATAAATTTTATCATTTTTTTACCTCTCTTGTACAAATCAGCAAGCCATCTGTATTGAGGTTGTTTGTTTTTAATGATATCATGCATCAAAAGGTTCATTGTGTGAACCAAACACCCAGACCAAAATATGTTGGGGTATTTATCCTCAATAATTGCTCCCGCTGCCTTACAGTTAGCAGCATTATCGGTGATGACTTGGATGACATTGTATGGCCCAATACTTTCAATTGTTGCAAGTAATGGTTCTGCAATGTTAATGCCGATCTTGAATTTGTCTGAATAATCATATGTTGAAAGGAATATTGCACCACTAACAGACACAGCCAGAACACTTATCAATGGCTTTCCTTTTACATTGGTCCATCCATCAGATACAATGGACACCCTATGCTCATTCCAAGAATTTGTCATTCTAGCCAAAGAATTATTTATTTTAGCTTTTTCATGATCAAGTCCCACGATTCTGGCCTTGTCATACCCAGGGCTCCTCTATCCTTTGGGGGCATCATTAATGGCAAAAACCATTTCATGCCAATAAGGTGAGTGAAGAACATTGAATGGCACCCCACATGCATAGAGAAACCGGAAAATTTTTGAATCCACATCATTCCTACACCCTTTGTCAAGGAAATCAGATATGGTTCTACGCCTTAAGGAGATGTTTGGTCCAGGTGTGCCTCCATATCCACTGCCATGGGTGGAAGGTGATGGACTTCTTTGTCTATGATGTGATGGACCTGATGGTGTATAAGAATCAATGAAACCCCTAGATCTTCTAGATCTCTATAGGGCAGCCTCCTCTTCCTTTCTATATTTCTCTCTCTGTGTTGCTGGCACACTTACACAAATTTTGATTCCTAGATTTTTGTCTCCATCCCCTGGCATTTTCCCACAAAGGTGCTTTCTGGCACGGGTGTATGAACCTGTGTATTCTTTATTGCAATGGGGCAAAGAAATTTAGTGGTTCCACCACCTTTCCCTCCTTCCTGCCTCTGAACATATTTCCACAAAGGTGTTTGTCTTGGTCTTGTCTAGTTGGGGTATCTGTGGCCTCATGTTCTCCACTCTCCCCTTCCTCCTCAGCATATTCCTCCTCCTATTCAGGATTTTCATCAAATCCACTATAACCCTCTTCTTCATCCTCCTCTTCTCTAATCGGCCTCTTTCTTCTACTCTCCAACACCATTATTACAAAGAAAGGAACCAACATGAAGAAAATCCCTAGCCATATAGCCATGATGTTTCAAGTTTCTAGCCTGCAAAAAAAATGAAGAAATGCCAAATGGGAATAGGAAATGCAACATAGGAAAAAAACAATGCAATTTTTCACTTTTCAACACATTAGAATGCAACATTGAGAAAAAAAAATCAAGTTTTCATTTTTGAACAACTTAAAAACAATTCCTAGAAAATAAAAAACTAGATTAGAAGACCTACCTCTTTCTTGCAATCCTCCTCTTGCAAACTTTCTCTCTCCTTGGCACTTCCGCTCTCCAAACTCTCAAGCTCCCCTCTCCAAATCGCTCTCCAACTCTCAAGCTCTTGCTCCTCAGCTCTCACTCTCAAACTAAAACAATAAAAACTAAATAAGGAGGGTGGGCTCTTATTTACCCAACCCCCCCTCCCTCTCTCTAAAAAAAATCGATTTTTGACGTCCGATTTTTTTCTACGCGTCGGGGAGCGTTTGGGAGCGAACGCTCCCCGACCGCTTCCTGCATTAAAAAAACACTTTCGAAGCGTTTTTCTCCATATTCAGGCACCATGCATCATATAAATTGGCTGGGCGAGGGAAACTGGGACAAATGCTGTGCTATTCTGCTTGGCTAATCAGAGCTACCGAGATTAGCTAATACAGTAATGCGGGAAGCGGTCAGGGAGCGTTCGCTCCCTGAAACGCTCTCTAAGAGGCAGGGAGCGTTTTTTCAGGTGCGGAAGCGCGCTTCCAAACGCTCCCAAAGAGCTCCTGAACGGAGCGTGTTTTGGGAGCGGGATCGGGGGGGGGGGGGGGGAGAAGCTTCCCCGCAACCTTGTGCCAAACCACGTAGCAACCAAATCCTACCTAGGTCTACCTAAGTCTAGTTTGTTGGAACTATAGAGGTTACCCTTGGAGGAGGGGACCTGGGTTAGGGCCTATTGCAGAAGGTAGAGACATAATTTGTCTCACGAAAACTCATGAACATGATGGTTATTTGAAGTTAGTATTTTGGAACAAGGCAACAAAAAATGGCAAAGGGTATGGGAGAATACTAGTTTTAGTAAAATAAAAAGAAGGTCGTCGCATTTAGTTAGTAAAAGAAGATATAAATGAACAATATTTATGGTTCAAAATATTAGGGAATGAGTATCACCTAAGAATTACAACGTGCTATTTTGCGCCTCAAGCCTCACAAACTTACAAAGGTAAGGGGGGCTAGACAATAAGGATCTGTATGCAGCTTTAAAGCAAGATATTCCTGTGTATTCTCAGTAGGGAGAAGTTCTTTTACTGGGAGATTTCAAGCCAGAACAACAAATCAACAAGCTAGGATTCTTTGTTGCAAAGAGGATCACAATCTTATTTGGCTCATCGAAGAGGAGAATCCCAATGGTGGAGATGTTCAAAATATGACAAAGTTAGCAATCATTTTGGAGAGAAGTTGCTTACATTGTGTGGTCCTTTCAATTTAATCATTTGCAATGGTCTAGATAGATGGAAAAAGTTTGGGAACTTCATTTGCAACACATACAATGGGGCAAGTGTCATTGACAATGTTATTTGTTCACAAAGCTTAATAGAAAAGATATATAAAATAAAGATTGGAGAGCATATCTAGGACTTAAAATTAGACCAAACCCAATTTATATAAAGCTATCTTGGGTAGAAGAAAGGCAACATAGGAGGAAAACCCAATGTTATCGACAATCAATATCAAGGGGCAGAATTCTTCTAACACAAGAAAATTGTACTATCTTTAAGACAATGCTAGAGAGATCATTTCAGAAGGAGAAAAATGGTTTCCAAAACCCCAACAATCATGAGTTAACAAATATAATTCAAGGTACACTTGAGAAATGCAAAAGAGCAAAAAATAGGAAATCAAAATCAAATTGTTTTCCTCTAAATGCTTGATTTGATGAGTAATGCAGAATGGCAAGGAGAACCTTGAAAAAGGAAGGCAAGGAGAAGATGAATGCAAAGTTATATAAGCAGTTTTAAAAAAGGAAAAATATGAGTTCATGCAAACAAGGCGAGGAGTTAATATATCTAGGCAAGAATAAACCAAAACTTTTTTGGCAGGAACTTCAACCAAGGAAGAAGCATACTGGAAATAATATTACAACCAACCAATGGTTTGACTATGCAAGGCAACTCTATGAGAAAGAATCAGAGGTTGAGCCTTCCCCCACGATCAACACCACTACAAAGCTTTTCACACTACAGAAGGTGGAAGATTGGAATTAAGAAGTTGAAAACAGGAAAGGAAAAGGACTTGGTTGAACTTCAAGCAAAATATCTAAAGTGAGGAATGAACACTCTTGCGCCACACATCATGGAAATATTCAACAACATGATTTGGAAAGGATTCCCAAAAGATTGAAAAACTAGCCTAGCAATACCCCTTTTTAAAAGTGGAGACATTAATAATCCTTCCAACTATAGAACCATTATGAATCATGATCAATCCTTTGTTTGCAAAGCTCTTCGACAACATGGTAGAAAATAGAATTAGTAAGTGGGAAGAAGTAAAAGAAAAGAGGGAAAAAAGGCAAGCAAGTTATAGGCCAAAGCATTCTACAATGGAACATGGTATCACGCTGAGACACATTATTGAAAAGGTTTGGGGAAATAAAGATGAAGTATTTTGTTGCTTTTTTGACTTCAAAAAGGCATTTGACACGGTCCCTAGAGATAAGTTGTGGCGTAGAATGGAAGAACTTGAAATTCATTTGCATCATAGTATTCAAAACCGACTGCTTCAAACCGGTAACTGGTCAAACTGACTTGTCAGATGCCTAGCCGGTCAAATCGGCCTGAAAACTCGGTTAAGGGAGGGGCTTGACCAATTTTTCCTGTCCGACCGGTGCTAACCGGCCGGTTAGTTGCCACAACCACAATAGAGACCCACAGATGCTGATTTGGCCGATAAAGGGTGGTTTTGGAGGGAAAAGGAGGGTTTTTCCCTCCAAAAACACCCTCCTCAATCCTTTAAAAGCAGGGGTACCCTCTCATTTGTCTCACACATCTCATTTGGAGCTTTTGTGAGCTTGATTGAGAGCTTGGAGAGTGTTGAGTTTTTGCTGGAGTAGTGGAACAACATAGAGTTGAGCTCTGTAGTAGCCATTATGCCTCCAAAAGCCAAGGATACTGCATGGGCTCATTGTGATATGATTGATGGCGAAATGATTTGCAAATATTGCCAAAAATCTATTGCAGGAGGGGGTATTTACAGGTTCAAGCAACACTTGGCTGGGATAGGAGGCCATATAAAGCCATGTGGAGCATCAAATGAAGTAATAGGGCATATTAGGGCAGAATACCCTAAGAAATTTTAGACTCAAGTCACTGAACCAATAGAGAAGTTTGTGACTCGAGCAGTTGCAAAGTTTGGGAGTTGAGACTCAACCAACTAAATCTGATCATGATGAAAAGTTTCAAGTGATAATGTTGATCACTAATATCATATATGTAGATTTGTAGTAGGCATGTGGCCCCATAGTTTGTAGGCTTTGTTTTTGAACACTAGAGGCCATTTAGAGCCTCATTGCTTATGTATTTTGTCGATGATATGTATTGCACTTGGTGCCATTTTGATATATTCACCTTTACATGGTATCTAAATGAGCAAACTTTGCATATTTTGTTTCTATTGGCTTGGAATCATGGTTGAAAATCTTAATTTTTTTTTTAATTAAAAATTAATTATTTAATGTATTTTTTTAAAAACCGGTTCATTGAGATCTGACTAGTGTCGGTTTGACAGGTTCCAGTTCAAAACCCAGTTCATTAGGTCCACTGGTCTGGTAATTGGTTTCGGTTTTTAACACTATGCTTTGTAATATAGAGCTGTTGTCCATATGCTCTATGAAGAGGTGAAAGTCAAAATTAGAACTTCAGTAGGAATTTCAGAAAGTTTTAGAAGTGACATTGAGTCAAGTAAGGCTGCCCTTTATCCCCCACTATTTTTGGTTTATGTATTGATAAACTATAAGAGTGGCTAAATCTGCAAGGTGGAGATAGTGTTTGGTTGGGGGAGTTGTGATAAAGCTTCTTTTGTATGTTGATGCCCTTGTATTGATTGCAAAATCGGCCCATGGATTGCAGAAGCACCTAAATGCCTTTGAGCATTTTTGCAGAGCAGTGGGGATGCAAGTCAATACTAGCAAGACCAAAATAATGATTTTCTCTACTAAAAGGAAGTAGAGCCAACACATGTTCTTCTTTGAGGGTAACATTCTTGAAGAAGTAAATGAGTACAAGTACCTCGAGATTGATTTCATCAAGAAGCTTAATTGGGAGGATTATATGCTCTTCAAAACGTAGAGAGACAGGGTTATGAGATTGGAAAACGATTAAAGTACTTTTTGGACTCCTAGTTTGTCCAGTGATACTATATGGGTGTGAATTATAAGCTAGCAGTACCCCTGTCTCAAATTGGAAACAAATCGAGAAAATCTAAAAACACTTGATCATTAGCAAGTTCAAAAATAAAAGTTTGGTTCCTTATGAGATAATGTTGAGTGAAATAGGAGCAACTCCCATCGAATCAATTGCTATGGTGCGTCTTATAAGATATCTAAAAAGAATTGAGCAACTGGGAGTAGGTAGATGGCCTAAAGTTATCTTTAATGAAGGCATGAGTGAAAGAAAGAAAATATGGATGATACAAAACAAAAAATGGATGTAAAAATGGGATATCTACCTCAATGTATGTCCCTTAAATAGCAAGGAGTTAAAGAATTTTGTTATGGAGAAGTTTCGTAAGCATATATGGAGAAACAAGTTGGGCAGATAGAAGTACTATGTTGAGGAATTCAACCCCACTTGTGATCTCCAAAAAAAGAGTACATTGGAGTTAGCATTTCATGGAGAGCAAAGATTCTTATTGTTCAATTAAGAAGTAACTCGCGTAAACTTTGGTGTGAAACGGAACGGTGGAAAAAACCTAAAGAAGCTTGGGAAGAATGGGTGTGTACTTTTTGGACTTCTGGGGCAGTGAAATCGGAAAAAACATTTCATTTTGGAATGTGATGCTTTCAAAGACATCAGGGACAGTTATGGAAATATGTTAGCATCGGTCCCTTGGCATTGTCTTTTCAGTGAGGGGACTATTAGAAGGTTGGGCCAACTCATCATTAGTTTGAATAAGAAATTGACTGAATTGCAAAAGGCGAAAAAGAGGGAGGTTGGGGTCCCATAGACTATTTTTAGTTTCGTGGATGTTAAAATATCATTCATTCATATATATATAACATGTCCTTTGTGTCCTTTTTTCGGGGTCAATGTGTCCCATGTTGAACACTCATATTTCCATGTTCTCTCTGTCTTGTGTCATGTCATGTGTCTTTGGTCTCTTATGAGCCCATCCATTGGTGAAACCTGACACTATTTTTGTTCATTTATAGTTTGCCTCTTGATTACCATGGCATTGTTGTCGCCTTTGATCATTAGAATGTTCATCTTCATAACATTGCTTTGGTGGGGGACTTGAAGCCTTGACCTACCATTTTAGAAATTGGTTGCATATGATAAATTTCATCTAAACAACATTTTCTCCTGCTTTCCCTTTTGTTTGCTAGGAGCTATTGGCCTAAGGATATGTGGCTTGGCTTCATTGTGTATCTTGACCATTGATCCAAGGAGAGATCTTTCCTCCAAACAATTCTTATTCATGGTCTTCTGTTTCCTCTACCTCCATGTTACGCTTACATCTTCACTATTCCTGTGGTTGTTTTTGCTGGGCCCTATGCTTCCATTGGCTTAAGGCACCTTTGGGAGCTTAGCCCTCTTCATGTATATGTGCATCTACAAGCCACCACTCGCTTGAGGTCCACCTTTTTCCCTTTTAGATTATATGCTTGCCATTCCAAAAAAATGGCTCCTTATACTTGTAGGTCACCATGTCTAAACACAGGACATTCATCATCTGTACCCTCAAGTCAACATGCTCTACACTCTACCGTGCATGCACCAGCAACAGTCACATAGAGCTACACGTTTTAGGAGCAAATTGAAATAATTGACAACATAGGTATCCACAGATCACTCTTGTTAGAGAAATCCATGGATCACAACATGTTCTCTCATATGCTCCAAATCTTCTACAAATCAACCTGGCAAAATGACAGGGTGTGGATTGTTATTTGCTTTATCTAGACATCGTCTTGATCTACTTGTAAATTGTAATAGATGGCTGCTTCGATTTTGATCCCTGATCCTGCTTCTCTTTTTGCTGCTGCTCTGCTTTTTGTAGGAGCTTGCATTTCCTGCCAGAATCTCCTTGTAGGAAGGAGGAAGGGCAGCACCCCCAGCAGAGGAACTCATGGATGGATACTAACCAGAAACCCTCACCTAACCAAAAACCCTAGCCCTTTACCAGCTCATATCCTCGATATTACTGATTAATTGGTCTTGCATTCCTGTGTTAATAGTAAATATTGGCCGTTTACAACATACTTAAGCTGCAAGTTTAAAATTTGAATTTGTAGGTGACCTTATTACCAATTTGGGTTATCTGCATAAGCATGAGAAGGATATTGTTTTTGTCTTCTGCGTGGTTCAGTCCCAACTAAATAATTTTGTATGAATCATATATAAGAATGTGATGGATTCGTTTTCCAATAAGAAAATCAATAGTGACGGTAAACTAATGATTTTCTGTTTCGGTATTAGTTTCGTCAAAGGTCGTGGCACCATGTTGTAAAATTTTGAGGCTTTTCATGTTTGAAAATAATAGTAGTAAAGTTAAGAGTCAATCTGGTGTGGTTCAGATTCAGTTAGTGACAATAATAAAAATATTTGTTTTGGTAAAATTTTCAATTCTAAGTTATTTCAAAGTGATCATGAATTATGGTTAGAAAATCACTTGATAATTTTTTTTTTTTTGTTGAAGCTGGGCCTCTAGCCTTAACAAATGTACTTTGTGTATAAGGAGTCAAATCTCCAACGATGTGTTTTATGGGTCATTAATATGTGACATAGACAGTTCTGTATTCTCAGCTGGATCTACTGCCAAAATCTGCAAAACAACTCTGTAGGGCAGAAATTAAGAGTTTTTCACAGCGGGGATTAAAAATTCATTTGCAGACAGGCAATGAGAGCTGCAATAACCTCCAAACCAAAAATCCTCTTCTTTCTATTTCTCACTTTCCATGATAAAAACAAAAGAATTCGATGATTATATGATAGACTCCTATTTTGAATAAACACTGTTGAAACAGACTCCACAACTGTACTTAAATCTCTCAACTAAAACTACTAACTATCCACCACTGGACCATAAACATAAATTTACCAGACCATAATCATAAAATTTATTAGACATGACTAATTTAAAACATTTCCCAGCGATGTCATCACCAGCGTACTGCTCTATAAAACTTGAAAATGACCTCGCTTCATCTGAAATTTGTGTACGTAATGGGCCGTGCATGAAGCTGCTTAGTGTTCCTAAGAAAATCTACATAGTGGTCCAAAATGTTTGCAAAGTCCTTCAGTCATATTGTTCATATAAGTTTTCATTGTGGGCCGTTTAGAGTCAAAGTAAGTCAAGTGCTGTCCTCTCGTCTTTATTGAAGGCTAATAGATTTCCAGATAGGTATATATGTTTATCACATTAATTGAGAATGGAAATGGGGTTGGATGCAATGTGGCTAATTTTGATTTGCAGCATGATTTTAATTTCTAAATTTCAGAAACAAGGAAAAATTTCTTTGTTCTTTTGTATTTGAAGTTTTGGAAGTAGGAAAATTAATTCTCTTATAGTCGAGATTTTGGGTGGCATTGACTGTTATTGAAAGAATAGTAAATGGTATAAATCCAATATCCTCAGATGCATATATAGATGTTATGAAATAGATTTTTCTGATTTCCATTCCTATACGTTTATTTGAAGTTCTTACTGGGTAGTCAGGCAAAGTTTGCCAGGACTAGTTGGGTTACCCATTAAGGTTGTTAGTTTTATATCTTGACTATTCAATTAGATAGCTCAGTCTTCATGCAGGTGGATCCAGTTGTACTCCTATGTTCTTGGAACGTGATTACTTGCCACTTGTCCTCTGCATATGTGCTATTAAAATTGTGAAAGCGAAAGAGTTAGTGGGAAATTTATCCAAATGAGCAATAATTCCCACCTTCTTTAACAACTATAAGAAAATTTAAGCCAACTGGAAAGGGGCTTCAGTTACCAATTAATTTTCTAATACTAATTCTGTCTTTTTTTCCAATGATCAACAGAGAAAGAAGCTAAGTAGTAAGGAGAAATTGCAGTTTCACACTTGGACTTTAGTTGTATTTCTCAATTACAGTCAAGTATCGAAGGTATAGAAGATGTCTTTGAGGCAGTTCTTTGGCTTGTCTAATGGGGAGCTGATGAGGCCAGATGCAAAGCCCTGCTCAGCCATGATGAGACAGACGGCTGGCATCTTCTGCTTTGGTGGAGCTTTAGCATTTTGGACTCTCTCTAGGGTACACTACGGTCCACGCATAACATTTCCCAGAGCTGCCAGGTGGGGCTTATGTGGAGCAGTAACTTGTAGCAGTAGCACAGCTTTACTTGTTCGTCTCTTTTCAACTGAATGCGAGCCACAAAATATAGCTGCTTACGACAAACCTACTCCATAATGTTGCGAATTATTAAATTTTGTTCAAACTATTTGATGTCTTGAAAGAAATATGTTGGGTCGAGTATCCCTTTTAACCACATCTGCCATTTCTGTCTCCATAATCGTAATGCTTGTACCATCTTACACCATTGGCATAGTTTTAGCATTTTACATGGTCCATGTCCAAGATGTAGAAACCTTTTTGGTTAAAGCGATGGGAAAGGTACGAGCCCTTTAATTTGTTGGTAGGTTAAATGATTCTACATTTAATTTTAAGTAAATTGGAATAGTTAACCAGGTCAATAAATTATTGTTTTGAATGTGATTTTCTCTCTGGCTGTTGGCTTGAATTAGGTAACCGGGTTAATAGGTCTTTGAATGTCTATAATTTTATATTTTAAAGTAGGTATAATACTCCTCCTTTGGTCACAAATTTGCAAGTTGGAAAAATTAAATCATCTTATTCGGATTTTGAATTTTCTCTGGCTGGAAAAATACAGATTTCAATTAATGTTCTTCACCTGCACAGTTGATCACTACAGAGCAGAACCAGGGAAAAATACTGAGCAAAAATGTAGTTCAGATACAAGTGTAAACATATTTTTCGTGTAACATAAGTTGTATATCACTGGAACATATGACAACAAAAATAGATATCCCTCCCTAAACAAAACAATGTCCGCAGAAGCAATAACACTTTAGAAATTTCATTATTTTATTTCTTATGACAACTTTTTATTTTACTTTGCATTGTGGATTAATTGTTTTGTCCTTTTTTAATGTCTTCAATTTTATATTATTATAACAAGAAACCATATTACGAAAGGTGTGGCAAAACGCATGCCAATTGGTAACTCATCGGCATAGGACCAAAACCGCTTAGTCTGATTATCAAATCCTTGTAAGCTGCATAGAATTTGACGCTAGAAATACAAGAAACAAATCACTGTGAGACTTCCCCTAATAAAACATTGCACCGAGAAACATGCAGGGTAAAGGTTGGTTCTTAGAGTTGAACAAAACAAACGCCAATTGTTTGAGATTGATTTGAACTAGGAGCCATGACAACCCCACAGATCCACTACAAAGGTTTGTTGAGGAAAACTGATGCAAGCTGGCTACGGAGATGACCAGTACCCGTACTGCTCCTCATTCGCTTGCACTATCTTTCAGTAAAGCTCCCTTCAATCCAACCAATCTTCCTCTGAATCCTTCTCTCTCCTTATGCCCAGAATCAAAGCTTAATTAATATCTTAAGTGGGAGGAGCCACAAGGGAATAGACCAAACCCCTTTCTCAAAACCCTCCAGATTCAAGCTTCTCATATATACCCCAGAGCCAAACGTTGCATACGAATGCATGACCCAATCAATAACAAGGTTACCATGGCCTCAACCTTCACTGTACTCTGAACAACTGGGGAAAGTTCACCTTCATCTCTTCCCAAATACGCGCTCCTTTGCAACAAAAATGGTATGGCGACTTGTTTCCCTTTAACGACTCTGGCCTCATTATAATTCTAGTGCTTGAAGCTTTCTTGTTTACCCTCGTGGAATCTTGATCTTCAAACACCGTCCCAACTTTTTCCTTACCTACACAATTCTTTAATCTTCCGGGCTGGAAATCTTTCTGGACAACTCATCACATGGCCCCACGTTGGTTATTTTCTATTGGGCGTTCAGTTACTCCCTTGCCACGTGAGCTCACTGTAATTCTAATATCCTCTCCTTGTACCTCCAGGCTTAAACCCTCTAGGCAGGACCCACTTAACCGTTACGACAAAGGAATTATGGAAGCCTCTGACCCGCATACAATAGCTTCACGAACTCAACTTTCAACCGCGCTTCGAGTTATTGGCCGACGCCTTTATAAACACATCATCCCATTCAGTTCTCATTAGTCGGCTATCATCTTAGCCCGATTCTAGTCTTTCTAGCCACTCCCTTGACTGTGCACTTTGATACCTCCCTTTAACCTTCCGGGTAATAGACTCTTGGTAACAGAGTTTCTCTTGTTAAATGCAACACTCGAACTCCATCAAAGTTGAACCCACCTTTTCAAAGCATGCCTCATTGACTTCCGAGTGAAGTCAACAATCCTTGTGGACTATTTTTCAGTTGCATCCTCCAATAAATATGTTCCAAATCAGCTCGACGCTAGACATGTTGGTGGATCTTCCACATCGGCCCGTTGTTGAGTCAACTCGACCTCCAGGATGGAACCTCCGACCCTATGCTGTTAATGACAAGTTTTGTCCCGACAGAATTCTAACTTTTGTCACCCGACGCTGTTAAATGATGGACTCTCGTTAGGACTTGGAAAAACACCGAGTGTTGCACCTCCTTTTCTATATGCTCTGATCTCTGGTTGCTCTGTCTTTACAGACTCTTCTCGGTCCTTGGCCTTCAGGATTTCTTTTCACTTCCTGTTAGGTAAAATACTCCGTTCTTTACAGCTGTTGGTTCTTTGGTTCCGTTGCGGCTCTGATCTTGCTTCTATCTCAATTCCTCTACATTCTTTAATCTCCTCTGCTCCTACTGTCATGCACTCCGATTCTCTGATATATATATATATATATATAAAAGCTTTGGTACCTCCTGAGCTTTGTTCATGCCTATAAATACTTAATTAATAGCACACTTTAATAAGGTCTGTGATAATCAATGAAAGCTAGCATTCAGATTTCAAATCACTAAAGTAAAATGCTTCCTCTGTTACCATATATACTTAAAATAAATACAGAGGCTCTCTTAGCCTGATTTACAATAAAATCCCTCTCGGCCTTCAAATCCTCTCGAACTCTCTCTTTTACACTTCTTTACACACATCATTCATTTACATTATTAAATACAAGAGAATCCTGAACTAATTCAGTTCAGATCCACGATTTCCTCACCTAAATCTCTAATCTAGGATTTTCTAGATCCACAAATCTTTCAAAAGATCTAACTACACTTCAATCTCTTTAATTCACTCAAATATTCTCAAGAATAGATCTGATTACAATTTCCTTCTTTAATTACATTTTTTCTAGAAATATTTAAACACATAGGATATACAAATAATTTAAACAAAAACACTTAGTAAACCAACTCCCTTGGTAAATAAAAGACCCCTAATCTAGTCAAAATATGATTTTGACTCGGAAGTCAAATGCTGCATAAAAAGGACACTCCTTAAAGAAATGAACACAACCCTCAAATAATCTGAATTGCTTGCAACTTTACAGCAATATCAATAGGAATGAAGATTATCCAAGTGAGAGAGGAAGATCAAACCTACCATGACCATCATTTTAGTGTCCATCACGACCAACCATCACATTTCAACAATCGTCTTACAAAACCACCAGGATAGCTGAAGAAAGTAAGATCCGTGGGCCAGAAGATCACCCTCCATGTCCTTCTGCATCTAGTTGATATGGTAAGCAACCTCCTCACAACTCGATAATCAACTGACACTTAGTAGAACCACATTTAGTAAAAAAATCGAATTATAATATCACCATCACATGCCCAAAATTGTATTAAAGCAGTGATGCAATTCACTAGAGGCACATGGACTCACATCTTGACCATATATGGCCTTTCACGTGCTTCCCCATGCCACTAGCATGATGTCCTTATGCTGGAAAATCTTGGGGATTTGGAGCAAGGACTTGCATAGGCTAAAAGAGGTAAGAGCCTCTCTTCCCTCAATCTATGTTCCACCGTATTTAGATGCCACTGTTTTGGAAACCCTAACAAAGCAAGAAAGCTATTCTAATAACTAGAAATTGGAAAATCCCAACAAAGCAAGAAAATTGTTCTAGATATTATAAAGATAAGCCATTTCAAGAATATTGTGAAGACATTCACTGATACAAATGGGCATTTGAAGTATCTCAATTAGAAGTAAGAGTTTATTTGTTTGATAAAGCTCATACACATGGGCATATAAGGTGAGTCTCAATTATGTGAATGAGTTTTTCTCCGTGAAGTTAATTTAATTATATATTATGAAGGATATGGATTAGTTTTATACCAAAAATACCTATGGAATTCATTTACAAATTGATAGTTTAAGATAAATGATTTTTTAATATTATACATCAAGGAGATGTAAATGATATAACTAGAAAAATATTGAGATAATAGATTGTGAAATTATTAGAATATAGTCACTTGGAATTTCATTCAGCCCAGTCGTTTTGGAAGTTGCTGAATAATAAAATGCTGGCATATTATGGCGTAAGAGGATACTTCATATTTCATATTGAGTATTGACATTCACTTGAAATAGAGGGAATAGGAAATCGATCAAGGCAAGTCTAATAACTATCGTAGAGTTGTTACATTCAGAAAGAATTTAAAAATCTATGGCAGTGAAAAATTTCTTTAATTATATAAATAATCCACAATATACAAGTCTAGATTTAAATAATTATAAATAGTGTATAATTAGAGCTTGGACCAATCTCTCTTCTTCTCTCTCTCAAAGAGAGAGAGCACTTTCGCAAGTGATATATTATTGAAAATATGCACATTTTTTTTCTACTAAAGATATAAATATTCCTTAAAACATCACATCACCACATGGATAAAACATAAGATTCATATTAAAGTCTACCAAAAAGACAAGTTAAAAGAATGTTAAAAAAATAAAATTCAAGAAATAACATGACAAACAAAACCGTTTATAAAGTGGATGAATAGTTTATAAATCATAATATGGACTAATCATTCTCTAGAACTCTATTATGTACTTTCTATAATGTTTTCTAGTTTACTTATTGTACACTTATTTTTATATGTCTAGTAAAGCAATAGATTTTAGGAAACATAATTTTGGAAGAAAATGAAAATTGGATGAAACACATATTGCTTGCTCCTTACTCCACCTTTTCCAAGCTTATAAATAACCAAATTATGACTTACATATGCCTTGAGTAACAAAGTAAACTCCAAATATGTTTCACCACAAACCTAGCCCCCTAAAGCTAGGTTAAGGATGGGGGTTATCTAGACTCGACCTTCTAGGTCACCTTAAGGAAGTGGGTTATGAAAATTTCCTCTTTCTTCAACTTCCTCAAAACCTAATTTTGAGACTTCCATCATCTTTCGCTCATTGAGAACTTTCCAACAATATAAGTTTCATTTCAATTTGATCTCTGGGCACAAAGTCATGCCAACTTGAAAATGATCTTTCATATGCCACATTAACATATGTACTAATGCCACATGGTGTCCCTAGCTCTCTTGTCACCATGGTATGATGCCTTGTCATAGACAAGTGGCATCCATTGTCCACATTCTCTCACCATGTCATGTGCTTGTTGACATGCCACATTGGGATTCCTTATTGGGTTTCAACAATTTTGGGAGGAAACCCCAATAGTTTTTTCTTGATCACCTGATACCTTTAAAGGATGATAACCAATATATCAAAGTAAAGTAACAAAGAACCAATCTACACCAACACAATTTGTAGGTTCCGTTAGTATTTGTGAGTAAGTTTGATTTGGAGGTTCCAAACATAAAATGAATTTTAAGGGGAGCTCCCTTCTAAGTCCTTTGCATAGCTTGGATTTCACAATTCAGTTTTTCTTAATAGTGTTGTCAAGTCCACCTCGACCAATCTTCATTTAAATCTATTTTTCTTGATGAAACTTTGCAATTAGCTCGATAAGGGAAGTTCCAAAAGTCCATGCAAAGCTGAAGCACATTAAATATACACCATAAACGTTTATCCTTGTTTCTTAATAGGCTCACCAACCCAATTTTCTCTTCTATAACAACCTAGGGGAACCCTCTCCCTTGCACTATGTGCATACAACTTTCTAGCTCTGGCATTTTAGGATACATATGGTCTTCATTTACAACTTATTTTGTTGTATCATTTTTCATAACTTTGTCCTCCTGACAGTGTCTTTCCATAGTCCACCCAAGGGACCATCTTTCCATGCTATCTTGTATGTTGCATTTAGCCTGATCTTATCATGATCAAACTACTCAATTTCCTTTGATTTTACCAACACTTAGCCAACTGGCATTCCCATCATCTCTATGCAAAACATTTCCATTTGATAGCTTTATGACTAGACATTAGTCCTTATTGTTAAATTTGAGAGTGCTCTATGTTGCTTCAATTACTTTAGACCAAATCAATTCTTCAATTAACAATCTTTCATCAATAATTAATATTTCCAATCATCAACAATAATTGAAGAGAGAACAATGAATGCAATGACAAATGATACAATCAACACATCACCAAGAGACGACATATTTTCGATCAATGACTAGGGAAAAACCCACTATGAGGAAAACCCTTTGTAATTCTTCTATTAGATTGTCATAAAATGTTCAACAAAGAGTATAATGAGCCAATACAAAATCATCTGGTAAAATTAACCCAACGACATTGAGAAATATGTTCCCAACATCAATCCAGACCAAAGACAACTTTCCCTGTCCACGGTCAAATGTCAAATTTGAAACCCTAAAGCCCAATCACACAAAGGAAGAGGTGTGAGTGCGGTTGAGAGCTTCCAACCGCACAAAGGAAGAGGTGCGAGTGTAGTTGAGAGCTTCCAACTGCACGTATGACATTGTCTACCTACGGTTATATATTCGAAAATTGCATGTGTCAAGCCAGTAGTCCGAAACCAAAAACTTTAACACGTGCAAACTTCAGACGCTGCAATCCCAGATCTGTACAAACCAATTTACTCAACCTAGCCTCAGACCTGTGCAAACCAATCAATGAAGAAGAAAGAAGATGTTTGGTGATGTCTAAATGATCTTGAGGTGACTTGTATTATAGGCTTCCAAGGGTGTCCAATTTCCTATTAGGGCCAACTTGAACAAACGCTGACATTATGGGCTTCAATTCAAAAATACATTTTCCCTTGTCCAAATTGAGTGCTTCAATAGTCAAAATTGGTCCTCCGAAAAGAGGAATCTGATCCCATGGGTGGAATTTGTCATTGGGTTGCTAAATTAACACCCCCTCTTAGCTAGGGAGAAATTCCAACTGCATCATGTAATAATCATATCTGTCATGTCATCATATCATGTCCCATCTATGATCAACTCTATTTGTTGAAACATTCTGTAATATAAAGAAGAAGAATCATCGGGGAGGATTAGCTACCACCCTCTCAAGACAACAAGGAGGGTCCTATGGGACACTCTCACCTAATGTCATAACATAGGGGAGCAAACATCTTCCACCCTATGTTGAGCAATAAGAGGCATAACATAGGGGAGCGAACATCTTCCACCCTATGTCGAGCAATACAATATCTCATCCATCTTATCGCTCCCTAGTCTTCCCAACAATGACCCTCAAGGGTCATGTGGTAGAGCACCTGCATCAAAATAAGCTTGGGTAACACACCTCCATGCACTCTCTCAACCCGTTAGGCAAATGGGGAGTGATAATCCCAACAAGCCCAACTTGTGGGTATGATGCCAACTGGGGTATGCTTTGCATAGACCAATATAGATGAGTAACATCTCCGACCCTATGGGTAACAGATAGGGGTGATACCCTATTGTATAAAGATCCCTCAACGCTAAGAGCCCTCCATCTCAATGCCTCACCCTCAGAGCTCAGATAGGGGGGGAAGAGTTGGCTCAGTGTTCTCGATCAATGATGCCCTTTATTAGGAGGGGTCACATGCATCAGTCCAAGTTTCTCTCTTAAGACCAAAAACTTTCCTTTTGGCAAAGCCTTGGTGATAATATCTGCAATCTGTTCATCTGTCGATATATGATGGAGTATAATGACTCCTCTTTGCACCATATCTTGAATGAAATGATATCAGATCTCTATGTGCTTTGAATTGTCATGAAATACATGATTCTTTGCTAGACGGATCCCACTCTTGATGTCATAATATATCACTGTAGAGTTTAGGACCTACTCAAATAACTCTCCAAAGAGCTTCCTCAACCAAATTGCTTCGCAACTAGCCATGCTAGGGACAATGTACTTTGCCTCGGTGGTACTCAATGGTACAACATTTTGCTTCTTGCTCATCCAAGTTATCATGGAAGATCCAAGGCTAAAATAACATCCAAACGTACTCTTCCTGTCGACAACATTTCATGTATAGTCATCATTGGTATATCCATGAAGTCGAACATATTTGGTAGAATATCTCAAACCAAGGGTGACCATCCCATGGAAATATCTCAAAATGTGTTTGGTGGAAATCCAATGTGCATGGAGAGGCTCGGTCATGAATTAACTCAACGTGTTCACTACATAACATATGTTTGGATGAATGTTCACTAGGAACATCAAAGCCCCAATCAATTGTCTCTACTCGGATGGATTCGCCAAATCAGGTTCTGTAGCTTCTCCACATAACTTCTTGAAATTCATTTCCATAGGTGTGTTCAGGGACTTGCATTATGTCATTCCAAATCTCTCCAATAACTTCACAATTTTCCTTGTGAAAGGAAAATCTCACCGGGCCTTTTCCATACCTTAAGGCCTAGAAACTAGTGCATAAGTCCAAGGTCCTTCATCTCGAATTTAGAGGCTAACTCCCTCTTACACTCGATCATCAGGGGCTCATTACTTGTCAAAAATAGATCGTCAACATATAAAACCAAAATTAACGACATACCGTGGACTACCTTAAAGTAGAGGTTGGGATCAACATTGCTTCTTGTGAATCCCAACTTCACCAAATAACTATCTATTCGGGCGTACCATGTTCTGGGGGCTTGCTTCAAACCATACAATGCCTTCTTCAACTTGCAAACATGTGTCTTTTGATCCTCTACTTCAAATGCTCGTGGATGCTACACTTCTTCTTGTAACATGCCATGGAGGAATGTTGTCTTCACCTCCATTTAATGAAGGGTCCATCGTTGATTTGCGACAAGAGAAACTATCGAACGAATGATTGTATATCGAGCCATAGGTGCAAATGTATCATCATAAGCTTCTCCATCTTTTTGGGAGAATCCTCGAGCCACAGACCGTGCCTTATATTTCTCAATGTTTCCATTGACTCCATGTTTGACCTTGAATATCCATTTTGAAGTCACCATAGATTTCCCCTTCGGTCTCGACACAACATTCCATACATCATTCTTCATAATTGATTCATATTCTTCGGCCATAACATCCTTCCAAACTTGTTCTTTCATGGCTTCTTCAAAGGTGGGAGGTTCGACTTGAATCATAGTGCTCATTGCTGCAACATATCCTTGGTACATGTTGTTGGAAAATATAACTAGGTTCGGTTACAGTGACTTATTAAAGCGTGGGTTTCATGCTTGGGTCACCATGTTTTGGGTCAAAGTACCCATTGAGGAATTCTAGGATTTATTCCGAGTTCATAGAGTCATTGTACGTAAAGAGACCCTTCTTGGGATTTTGAATCATGTAAAAAGGTTTAATATTGAGTCAAATATGAATTATGTGACCTCCACACCAAGTCAGCCTAAAAGATATCAAGTCGGCTCATGCAGGGCCAAAAGACACCTATTCAACCTCTTCTGGAGCATATAAAAGGAAGCAAGTTGAAGTCATTTGTAGCACACTCTCTCAAGCAATTCGATATCTCTTGTAGCCATGAAGAAGTTCGAAGTCTGTTTCCAGGAAGCCGAAAGAAATGCGAGTTTTGGGAAGTCCAAGTAGAAGATGAAAAACGAAATTCCGGTGCCTCTCTCTCTCTGTTTTGAACTCTGGATTGGGAGATTGAAGTATTCTGAGTTTCACTGCAGCGGGAAGTTGTATATTGCCGAAAAGTGCTGCCTAGTCGAAGTTGCAGGAAAGGGGTCGAAATTCTGGAGGCTGAATTGGTATGGAGGGAAGGTCTGGCCTTGGTCTAGGGTGAACTGTCTCAAAGAATACTATCGAAAGGAAGAATTTCTTGACTGGGTTTTCCTCTTGAGGGGGGTTTTTCCCTGGCATGTTCCTACATTTGGTGTCCATTGTTTTATGTGATGCTGCTTTGGTAATTGCTTGATGAACTAAAAGAAAGAAGATATACAGAATCATAATAATAAGAAACATCACAATTTTTTATCAAGAATAAGAAAATATTTCTGCCTTTCTAATTTTCTAACATGGTATTAGAGCTTTGGTGAAGAAGGAAGAAAAATGAAATATTTAGCACGTAATCAAGGAACCATTTGAAGGATCATCTCAGGGAAGGAATATACTCTAGGAAGATGTCTAACACAATCAAGGGAGAAAGGCAGTATTTAGCACTTAATCAAGGAACCATTCGAAGGATCATCTCAGGGAAGGAATATACTCTAGGAAGATGTCTAACACAATCAAGGGAGAAAACAAACTTGAAGGAGCCTCAAACTACAGGTCTTGGAAGAAGAGGATTGACCTCATCCTTGAAAATAATAGGGTATTGGACTTGGTCAAAGGAAGTGTAAAGAAGCCTACAAAGAATTCCAGTGATGGTGACAAAGTGAAATTTGGGGAACTAGAATTGGTGGCCATGACTCTAATGGTAGAAGGAATAAAGGACCACCTTGTCCCATTCATATCCATCAGCGACCATGCTCAGGAAATGTATGAAGCCTTGTCGAAGTTATTCACTATTAATAACATTATTCAAGTAGAAAGTTTGAATAATAAGCCAATAACTGCAAAGATGACTAAAGAAGACACAATGGCCTCCTTTGTGAAGATAGCAAGAATCAAGGCTGAACTTTTGGCCATTGATGAAATTGTTTCAGACAAAGAACTCGTGATCACTACCCTATTAGGATTGCCACCTACTTGGGGTGCATTTTTTGCAGGACTTAACAGTTGGAAGGTAGCTCCCATCTTTGAAGAACTATGGACAACCTGCAGTCAGGAAGAATTAAGGATCTCATTAACTGCCAATCCTAAAGGAGTATCAAATGCCTCCATTGCTCAAAATAAATGAAAGAAATTGAAAGGACCAAGGAAGAAAGTTGACATGTGTAAGGTAGAATGCTATCAATGCCACAAGAAGGGTCACTATAGAAATCACTGCCCCGACAATCCGAGAAACAAAAAGAGAGAAAGAGATCAAGCCAACATCGATGAAGAAGGAGACTCAAAGAAAGTCAAGCCCGAAGAATCTGACATTAGGGACTTACATAACTAAGTCCTTTGCTTATAGCTTTAGATATCTTATTTTATATTTTTTGATGTTTTAGGATTTATAGGTTTGTAACATATTTTTGGAAAATAGATTTTGTTGTTTTATAAGTTTATAGGTATCCCCCAAGGTTTGGAGGGAGCCCTCAACAACTCCGAAATATAAGTATCTCATTTCCTTTCAGTTATTGGTTTCATGTACTTATTTAAGTTTTGATTATATTAATACTAATCACCTTTCTCCCTCTATTGTCTTGATTAGGAAAACATCTGTTATATTCTCAAGGAGTATCAAGGAGGATCTCTCAAAGAGAAGGTCTATCAAGGAACAAAGGTATGCTTTAAAAAATTGACTTCTTTATGATAAATGTTCATTCATTTGACAATATATTACTAACATTGTTGTGTCTAGCTATAGTGAATCACATTGATTCTTATTTTGGGCGATTCATCACTTGATAAATATACCCACCCCACTCATATTCTTAACTGATTTTTGTAGAACTGTAACCAAAGGATGCTAATGTGAATGTTTGAAATCCTTAACTGCTTAGGGATATTGAGAAATGATATTTTAATTTTTTATTGATGATGTCATGTTCAGGATTTTGGTATGATTATGAAAACCTAACTTGTTAGGGTTGAATGATAAGGGATAAAATCACGAACCTTTGAAGTTCTGGTAATGTTGGGTTTTCTATGTTTCTACATTGAAACCCTAACCCATTAGGGTTTGGTGGAATGTATAAGAAAGACCCTTATAATGTCTTAGAAATGTTTTCCTTGGTATGTGTGTGTTTGTCTGATCAAACCTAAATCTAATCTATTGTTTAACTTCTATTGATGTTTGTGAAGTCGGGTTTGACTAACACATGATATAGAATGCCTATGCATGATTATGAATTCCTAGTTATGTGTGTTGACCTAGTTATTGATGGTTACAAGTTTTAGGATTTAATTGAATTCCTTGTCTGAGACTTTAGGATGATGATATTTGGAAATCTATGGTTTTGTAGCTAAACCCTAGTAGCAGTTAAATTCTCTAGTATGTGTGATATAACAATCTAAGTTCTATTTAATGATTGTTGAGGTTGTGAAAATTAAATTCTAGGGTTTTGAAGTTGAACCTTAGTAGAAGTGAAAAACTATGATGAATAATGACAATATGATGATTCGAGATTTGTGTAAGATTATTGAAATTTAAGTTTTGGTTGGATTTAATATAGGGTTTGCAACTAACCCTAGGGGAAGCTGGTCATATTAATCATTGAGCTGTGATTGACCTTGATTGATTCTTTTGTATGAAATCTAGGGTTTGTATGAATCCCTAGTGGAAATTCTAACATGTGAATTCTGAAGGTTGTTAGATGTCTTGTAGATCTATATTTAAATTGGTTCTAGGGTTTGCTATATGTTTTAGTAAGGTATGTTATACCTTTGGAAGAAACATTGAAACCCTAGATAGAACGAAAGATGTTATGAAGTACTCTAGGGTTTATGACAAAGTCCCTAGTTATATGTCTCTTGTTTGGGTATTTGATATGTATATAGTTGAAAATGCTTCCGTGATTATGATATGGCTAACTTCATGTTTCTATAGATTTGGTTGTACTTTCTACCTAAGTTGTGCAAGTACAAAATCTTCAATATGGTGAAGATGCTCGTTGATAAGCATGATGAGGATGATGGTAACTCTGATGAAGTGGTTGGAAGCCACGAAAGATTCTCCGATGACGAAAAGAAGTTGATTTCCCTAAGGAATTCTACATAGAAGAGATCTCCTTAAGATTAAGAGGGAGTTCAGATGAAGAAATGCTTCCTGGTTGAGAGGGAGACCATAACTTGGTTTTGATTGAAGAATGAATTTCAGAGAATATGTTGCTGCATGAGAAGTATGAGAAGGAAAGTGTATGATAAAGGATCTTATGTCAAAAGATTCGATTAATAGTCCTACTACGAGAAGGAACATCAAGTTGTCTGAAATACCCCAGAGGTTTGTATTTGTACATGTGAAAGTATGTTACTGACATGGGTTGTGTTTGTATAGGTGAACCTCTCGAAGGTTTTGATGGAATGCTGGTTACCGATCAGTTTGATTAGGAGAGATCTCTTGTACTTGATTTGCTAGATCAATGAGTGTTAAGCCTTTGCGAGTGAAGCATCGCATGGAGGACATCTGGTCGACACTTTGTGTTGATGTCTAGGTTCCAAAGTTGGGAGGTTGGTGTTGGTCATGGAGTTTTGACCTTGGATATGTTAGTCATCCATAATTTTGACTTTATCCAAAGATGACTAAAATTGACAAATTCCAGATTTCTAGAAACAATATTGCAGAAACATTGTGAGTTCTAGAAATCACACAGCCTTCATTATCCTAAGCCTATCAATTCACTCAATATTTTTCACTTAAATCCTCCAAGTTATCCTACCATCTCAAAAAGAAGTTGTTTTCTGGCTATATCTGCCCATTTTCACTCATTTTCACTTATCCAAACAATCTTTTTCCCCTGATTAAGAACCCCTTTTGCATTTCCTTTTACCCCTCATTTCATCTAAAAACCCTTTAAACCTTATAAAATCTCTTTTATTTTGGTTTAAAATCCCTTTTTCTATCTATCGTAACCTCAGAAAAAAAAAAATCTTAAAAACCCATTTTTTTGACCTTTTTCCACTCATTTTAGTCTAAGGCTTTAAGCGCCTTTTGGCTTAGCCTTAGTCTCCTTTACCGCCATAAAACTGCGCTCTGTGACCAAGCGCATCGCCCATCGGCCCATCGACGTTTCTCCATTGCATCGGCGTTTCTCCATCGCATCGCTAACTCTTCATCGCATCGGCATTTCCCGTTCCAGTGTTCCCGGACCCTTTCTCCGCCGATGTGCCGATCTCCCGATTAAATCTCCACCGTCGATCTTCCTCAAGATCCGACGGCCATCGCTGCATCGCTACATCGGCACATCGTTGCATCGCTCCATCGCTCATCGGCACTTGCTCTTCCACATTCTTTCCCTCTGCCAATGTGACCCTCCAATCACATCTCCACCGTCGATCTCGATCTTGATCAGATGGCTCTCCATCCATCGCTTGCGCTCTTCACCATCAGCCATCAGCCATCGCAACATTCTGATTCTCCCTTCCCGGACTCTTACCTCCGCCGATTGCCGATTCGCCGAGGAAATCTCCACCGTCCAATCTTGATCCCGATCCAACAACTAAGATTGATTGCGGAGGCACCCGACCCGCCAATTTGTCCATACCTCCAGTGCCCCGCAATACACATTTTTCTTTCATTTTCCCCTTTATTCCGGCTGGTCCCACCCGACCACGCGGGGCCTTCCCATTATGTTTTCCCGTAATCTCCACCGTTGATCTGTTTCCCCTCCCTAGATCCAATGGCCCACAAGCGTTTCCTCGCCCGTTCTTCCATAGCGTTCTAAAGCCCATTTTCAACGTGAAAAACATAGTTTTTTTGCCCCAGAGCACGCTTTAGCCTGGCCCCACCATCTCCTCCCGCCGTGCTACTCTTATCCCTCCACGCTCGTCCTCAGCTGTAGATCTGCAACCCCCAGATTTAACGGCCCAGATCCCATTTCGCGTCCATTTTTCTCCTCCTCCCCTCCGTGCACTTTGAACGCGAAATAGGAGGTTTTCAAGAGCATACGTGTCAGCCATTGGACCGTATCATGTTCGATCAGTCCCAAACTACTTACCACCTTCACCCCACGTGAAAACCGCTGCCGATTTTCTAATACCGACTTTCCAATTTCGCGCCAAATTCGATTTTTTGACCATGTTTTCGCAGGTTTTTCCATGGAACCTCCTCTTGCATGCATATTCCCCTCCTCACTGCTCCTTTCGCCCTCCGCCGAGCCTTCAAAGAAGTTTATCCAATACGTAGGGTTTATCTAATAATTTGTTTGTGATGCACGTTTTTAAATGGCGGCTAAGGTATCAAAAGGTCCTCCACAGCCAGGGAAGCAACGGTAGAATCCCTGCACACAGAAAACCAAAGAAGATCGGCCAATAAATGAAGAGATTAAAGGAAAAAGGCAAAGAATTAAGGAATAAAGCAGTTGTTTTAACAGAAACAGAGAAAGACAATGAGGAAGGCTTAATTAATGATTAAGATGGTTTAAGCAGTGATGAAGAAAAGGATAGCATAAGGATGATGATAAAAGCTTAAGGAAAAATCAAAGCCTAAAAATAGATTAATAAAAAGGCTAAAAGGCCTAAAGAGCAGTTCTATGATTAAGTAAAGGCAAACTTAGGCTAAAGTAGTTTCGGATAAATCAAACACAGAGCAGTTATTCACTTGACAAACTTAACTGCCACCTATGACCTACTTTATGTCCTAAGGGGCAAATTGATAGTTATTACATAGTCAGAAGATATTTTAAGCTGTCAGGAAGTTATTATAAAAGACAGAAATAGACCTAAAATTCAAACTTTTCACCTGTTTATCTTAGAAGTTAAGACAGAGTTATTAAAAACAGAGAAGTAGTGCAAGACATTCCTACCTTATGCCTTGCATGGTTTTCAAGGCTAGGAATGCATTTACTTTGTAGTTAATGACATTTTGAACCTTAAAAAGAGTTCCACCTTCTCATTCTTCTATAAATACTCTATGAGGAGCTCTTTGTTAGGGGTTGGTTGCTGGCATTCGAACTCTTTGCAGTTGTACATAGTCTGGCTGAAGATTAAAGAAGAAATTGAAGTTTTGGAAGATTGATGATGTTTTGACATGTTTTGTTAATGAGAAGGCTCTATCATTGGATCCCTGAGCATGGCTGTTGGTGATGTATTCTAATCTGTTAATTGTTATTTCCCGTTTTCCATTTTGTTCCATCATTCTATACTTACAGTAGAGTAAAAAGTTTAGGCTAAGAAATGTCTCCTAGAAGCACCTTGGACCTGTTTGCTCTTCACTGTCTTTATGTTTTCCTCTGCTGAAGGTTTATTGAATAGTTTGATTGCTTTTCAACCCTGAAGCTTGTTTATTTCAGAAATAGTTCAAACAGTAGGCCTCAAGAATGATTTATGGTTTTCCCTGCTTACTTGCTGCCTCTTGAAAACTGTTTCTGAAGTCTCCCTTTGAAGTACCATTGTTTATAGTCTGCCAAAGAGGTCTGTTTTGATCATACACTTTGTTCTTGCTTAGATAATTGTTTTGAAGGTCTTTATAATTGCAGTCTTAGATGTTTAGAAGTTCCCTCTTCTATGAATGCAGTTATTTGTGAATCTTGAATGTTTTCTTATCCTTGAAGGTGAAATCTTGGATGAAATAGAGCGTTCCTCGACTCCTTGATTTCATTTGTTAAGTTTGTCTTGAAATTGTTATTTGCTGAAGTGTGGTTTCTAGAATTTATGGTTAGCCCTGTCTATGGAATACCTCTTCATGTTCTGATAATGTTTTTAGTCCCATTTTTTAGAAGTACATATAATTAAGGATTCTTAATTGCCCTTAGTTCTGCTTCTCCTTCTAAACCCTTAATGTCCATGTCATTTCATCCACCAAACCCAAGATCCACTGGCCAAGTTAGATTTGCCCTTTGATATCCCATATCCATTGATTGAGCTTGTTATAACTTCTTCTTGACTCCATTGCCCAATGGTTTTGATATTTCCCCTTTCTATCTATACTTCCTAGATCATTCTTGTCCAACCACCCAAACCAAACAATCAAACAAACTTGCACTTAATAACTAGCCTAAAATCAACCTCTTAAAAGCAATCAAGTTATATCTTTATAAACAATTGAGAGATCCCTCTCTGAGACTAAGAGGGCTAGATCCTAGAGCTCTAAAGACTGGTTTATATGTTGCCTTGTCATTTCGTATGCCAATCTGGTAAATCACAGGATCCCAACAGGATACACACCTAGTTCCCTGGTTTGATGGTTAGCAAGTAATCCTGATGGTACTTAGAGTGGCTGAAAGCTTGAGTCCATCTTAGTTCCACTAGGATAGATTTCCCTAGTCAAGAATCTAGTATGTGGCATTGCAGTGTCTAAATTGTTGAGTGACCAATGCATAGATTGCCCTGGTTAGGAATATAGTCCATGGCATTACGATGCCTAAAGTTCTTCATTTTTCATGTAGTATGAGATCTTCCATTGTATATGTATATGATGAATACCTCACTAATTAAGAGGGAGTGCTAGAAAATGTAACTAGGTTCAGTCTTCATTTAATGTACTTGAGTCCTCTTGTAATGTACTTGTTAAAAAAATACAGAAAATAATAATTATTATTCACAGTGTAAAATGAATCATGTCGACATTTCGAATCCCAACGGGGATCCATCTTCAGGACCAATTGCTTGAATGATAAAAGATTGAAAGAAGAACAAGACCATGAATAAATAGGGAAAACGATCAGAGGAAAGGGCCGACTTAATTGATTTAGTTAATTGTTATTGTTAATAATTATTTATTTTCAAAAAACCCTAAAAATAATTTTACTAATATTAATGTTTAATTTAATAATAATATTTTATTAATTATGATTAATTCCGTTATATTATTTTTATTTAATTATGCTTAATTCAATTTATGTTTAATTTTATTATACTATTTAATTATAAACCTTTTTTTCGCAAATGTGTTAATAAATTTATTTTATTTAAGTGAAATAATGTTTTTAATTTAATTTTACTATAAGGATTAATATTTATAAAAGTTAAATCCTAGGCCTTAATTATTGGTTTTATTACCTAATTAAAATACTAATTTATTAATTTTATTTATTTATTAATGGTTGTTAATAGTTATCAATAATAGTTGTTATTATTAATAATAATTTTACTAATATTTAATTCTACTTTTATTTATTTATAATATTTTAATTAATTATGTTTAATACAATTATGTTTCATTCAATTATAGTATTTGTTAATTATTAAAAAGTTTTATTAGAAAATGTATTAATAGATTTATTTTAATTTAAGAAAAATAATTATAATGTTTTTAATTTAATTATTGGATTAACAACCTAATTAAAATGATAAAATGATTGATAATAGTTATCAATAATAGTAATTATTAGTAATTATTAATACTAATTACTAATAATTGTTATTATTAATAATAATTAATAAAAACAATTTTGTTAATAATAATTACTAAAAACAATTTTGTTAATTTATTACTGATAATAATGAAGGCTATAATTTTAATTTATAAGAATTTCTATTTGATGTTAATAATATTAATATAAATAGTTTATTAATTATTTTTATTAATGAATTATGATAAGTTAATTTCACTTGTTAAAGAACTTACAAACAAATTTTTTATTTTTAATTTTGAAATATTGCGTTTTTTAGGGTTATTTTGTTTTAGGGATTATTTAATTGTTAACTAATTAGATTAATTTAAAATTTTATTTTTAACTAATTATTAATTATTAATTAATTGATTGTTAATTGTTAATTTAGTTAAAAATGATTAAATATTATATTATTAAACCCTAAAGATGAGAGAGTAACTGAGATACTATACTTGCTTGATGAGAGGAAACCAATTCTCACTGATCTCACTCCCTCCATCCCTATTGAGATTATGTGGGTGCTTAATGATCTCAAGGGCCTCTTTGATCTTCCTTTTCCGATAGCGCTCCTCCTTAGCAATAATCTTGGCACTTTCTATACAAACATGATACTTTGTTTTCGAAGAATGTTCGGCGAGCGCTGAGGTACGTGATCTCCCATTCATAATATCAACCCCACGTTCTTTTAATCTTATATGCAGGGAGCACCTGGTTTCACCAATATAGCTCTTCCCACACGAACAATCAATCTTATAAACCCCTTTTAGCTGCCCGTGATTGATATTGTCCTTAACTGACCACATACTTTGTCTTAACGTTCCAGAGGCAGAAAATTGCGTAGTTATGTCATTCCTTCTTAGAAATTTAGCAATTTTATCCAAGACACCCTGAATGTATGGTAAGAAAACCCTCCCACATGATGCTTTTAGCTCTTGGGGTTCTTTGGAAAAAACCACAATGGAAGATCTTCATTTTTCATGTAGATCTTCATTTTTTCCAAAGAACCCCAAAAGCCAAAAGCATCATGTGGAAGGGTTTTCCTACCATATATTCAGGGTGTCATGGATAAAATTGCTAAATTTCTAAGAAGGAATGACATAACTGCTCAATTTTCTGCCTCTGGAACGTTAAGACAAAGTATGCGGTTAGTTAATGACAATATCAATCACATGCAACTAAAAGGGGTTTATAAGATTGATTTTTCGTGTGGGAAGAACTATATTGGTGAAACCGGGCGCTCCCTGCAGATAGGATTAAAAGAACATGGGCCTGATATTAGGAATGGGAGATCACGTACCTCAGCCCTCGCCAAACATTCTTCAAAAAAAAAGCATCATGTTTGTATAGAAAGTGCCAAGATTATTGCTAGGGAGGAGCACTATTAGAAAATGAAGATCAGAGAGACCCTTGAGATCATTAAGCACCCGCATAATCTCAATAGTAATGGAGGGAGTGTGATTAGTGAGAGCTGGCTTCCTCTCATCAAGCAGGTATAGTATCTCAGGTACTCTCTCATCTTTAGGGTTTAATAATATAATATTTAATCATTTTAAACTAAATTAACAATTAACAATCAATTAATTAATAATTAATAATTACTCAAAAATAAAATTTTGAATTAATCTAATTAATTAGCAATTAAATAATCCCTAAAACAAAATAATCCTTAAAAATACAATATTTATATTTATATTTTGTTTGTAGGTTCGTTAACAAGTAAAATTAACTTATCAGAATTCATTAATAAAATAATTAATAAACTATTTATATTTATATTATTAACATCAAATATAGAAATTCTTATAAATTAAAATTATAGCCTTCATTATTATCAATAATAGATTAATATTTTTTTTTAGTAATTATTATTAATAAATAATAATAATTATTAGTAATTATTATTAATAATAACAACTCTTATTAATAACTATTATCAATCATTTTAATTAGGTTATTAATCCAATAATTAAATTAAAAACATTATAATTATTTTGCTTAAATTAAAATAAATCTATTAACACATTTGCTAATAAAACTTTTTAATAATTAAAAAATATTATAATGAAATGAAACATAATTAATTAAAATATTATAAATTAATAATAAAAAAATAGTAGAATTAAATATTAGTAAAATTAATAATAATAATAACAACTATTATTGATAACTATTAACAACAATTAATAAATAAATTTTTAATAAATTAGTATTTTAATTAGATAATAAAACCAATAATTAAGATCTAGGATTTAACCTTTTATAAATATTAACCCTTTTAGTAAAATTAAATTAAAAAAATATGACACTTAAATTAAAATAAATTTATTAACACATTTGCAAAAAAAATAAAAAATAATTAAAAGTATAATAAAATTGTGGAGCCTGGATCCGCTTTTCTTCAGATTGTCACTATAAAATGTTCTGGAATGGTGGATTCGGGACTAATATGAAAGCCGAAATAATGGCTTTGTGGGGTCTTATGTGGTGGACAACACTTCTCAGTGAAGATTACATATGGATTGTGGGTGATTTGAAGGTTCTAATTGATCATCTGAATCACAAAGCAAAAATTAATCCTGGATCTGTATCACATTGGCTTTGTAGAATTGAAAATTTAAAATCTGACTTTGCAGGAATCTCTTTCAACCATATTTTTCGAGAAAAGAACACGGTTGCTGATGATTTGTCAAAACAGGGGCTAAAGGCTGTATATGGAAAGATCTACTATCAGTTCCACAATGTGCAGGGACTACAGGCTAAGGATCCGTTGACATTATCTGAGAAGTTTGGGGACCGATGCTTCTGAGTTATTAGTACTCAGGTTTATTTTTACTTTATATAGGATACAACAATCTGTTTAGTTTTTGGTTTGTATGCGCTGTAACATAGTACAGTATACAGAAAATCTGTTTAGTTTTGGTTTGTATGGGAGTTACTTTTTGTCTATGCGGCGGTGGTAATATCTAGTGAATATGGCTACACGCAGATATTTCTGAATGTATTTGTTTTTGTAAGCATTTATATGCGATAAATTGTATTAAACAGTAACTAACAGGGGACAGTAAGGACCAGCTGAGAATGCTGAGAATGTTTTTGCAATGTAATTAACGTTTGTTTCCTGGTACATTAATATAAATCTGGGTATTTTTCTTACTAAAAAAATTGAATTAAGCATAATTAAAAAAAAATATTATAACTGAATTAATTATAATTAATAAAATATTATTATTAAATTTAACATTAATATTAGTAAAATTATTTTGAGGGTTTTTTGTAAATAAATAATTATTAAGAATAATAATTAACTAAATCAATTAGGTCAGCTCTTTCCTCTGTTTGTTTTCCCTATTTATTCTTGGTCTTGTTATTCATTCAATCTTTTATCATTCAAGCAATTGGTCCTGAAGATGGATCCCCATTGGGATTTGAAATGTTGACATCATTCATTTTACACTGTGGATAATCCGATAATTTCTGTTACAAATGATAACTACAGAAACATAAAATCTAACAATAATAATTATTATTATTGTGACTTATTAAAGCATAGGTTTCATGCTTGGGTCACTATGTTTTAGGTAAAATTCCCATTGAGGAATTCTAGGATTTATTTTGAGTTAATAGAGTTATTATACTTTTAAAGAGACCCTTCTTGGGCTTTTGAATCATGTAAAAAGGTTTATTATTGAGTCAAATATGAATTGTGTGACCTCCACACCAATTCGGCCTAAAGGAGATCAAGTCAGCTCATGTAGGCCTAAGAGACACCTATTTGACCTCACCTGGGGCCTATAAAAGGAAGCAAGTCCAAGTCAATTGCAACACACTCTCTCAAGTAGTTCCATATCTCTTGTAGCCATTAATAAGTTCGAAGTATGTTGTTGGGAAGTCAAAAGAAGTGCAAGTTTTGGGAAGTCCAAGCATAAGAAGATACAAAAATTTTTGTTGCCTCTCTCTCTATTTTGGGCTCTAGATTGGGAGATCAAAGTTTTCCAAGTTTCACTGTGGTTGGAAGCTGTATATTGTCGGAAGCTGCTGCCTAGTTAAAGTTGCTAGAAAGGGGTCAAAATTATGGAGGCTGGCTTGGTGTGGAGGGGAGGTCTGGTCTTGGTTTAGGGTGAAGAGTCTCAAAGAATACTATTGAAAGGAAGAATTTCTTGACCGGGTTTTCTCCTCGAGGGGGGTTTTTACTTGACATGTGCCTACATCTAGTGTCCATTGTTTTATGTGCTGTCACTTTGGTAATTGCTTGATAAACTAAAAGAAAGAAGATATAAAGAATCATAATAATAAGAAACATCAGAAGTAATTATCGAGAATAAGAAAATATTTCTACCTTTCTGATTTTCTAACACCTGCATGGGTTCTTAGAGTCAGGGATCAAATATTTCTACCTTTCTTATTTTCTAACACCTGCATGGGTTCTTAGAGTCAGGGATCATGGTATCTACAGGTTGACGGGCAAGCCTGAGGATCACGGGAAGAAGCAAGGGCAAGTACAAGTTCTAGAGAAGGAGTAAGTGTAGGTGCAGGTGCAGGCTTCAGAGGAGAAGGTACAGGTTCCTGAGAAGAAGGTACACTTTTCAGAGAATATCCAGGTTTCAGAGGCTTAGAGGGAGTCAAGTTTTAGAGGGAGTTTGTAGATTCAGAGGGGGACTCTGCAACCTACGAAGAGCGCTTGGTCAATGGGGAGCAAGGGTGCTTCCACATTTGGAAATAAGGAAGCATGGCGAGATTGGAAAGCGATACAGGAGAAGAAAAATAAGCAGGAGGCTTCTAGTAACAATGACACTTCTGAGCATGGTGTAGTTCACTGTACAGGGATTGATGCGATTGTGAGTGCCAAGAGCAGGGCTAGTGTTGCAAGTAGTGATGATGAAGACAAAGTACTTCCTAGTCGTGGAGGTACCTCCCTCGCTAAGAGGGAGCATTGATTTGCATAGCTTGGGAGGTAATCCAAGCCCTAGGGTTTAGGATTTGGAGGAAAAATCACCACAAGGGAAACTTGTGAGCCTGGAACCCAAGTGAGGGGTTTTTCACCCATCGTGATTTGGGCCAAAACTGTGATGGAGATATGAAATGTGATGGATGAGGATGATAGTGCTCGACAATATGATTCTAACGCATCGAGAATCGTCCAAATCCAATTTGTTGTTAGAGAGAAATGAATTTTTGAAGTTGGCAAGATAATTATTGGTTACCAAGTCATGTAGGCTTGGTGTAAAAAGGTGCCAATCGATGTGTCTCTTCAAATGAATTCGTGGAGCATTAAAGGCTGTAAATGGAAGATGACTTGGAGTCATTTTAGCATCCATTTGTGAGTGCAATACACCAAGAGTACCTCTGAAATTTTCAGTGGAGAAAGGAGTGGCAAGACAACCGAGGAGAAGCCTTCAAAACTAGAGAAGAAGTTTAGGGCTTGTTGTAGGTGACGAAGTGAGAATTTATGGGCTAGTTGGGCATATTTTGTTGCTGTTATGGCTGCGTTTGCAAGGGCAGAAGAAGCCACATGTAAGAGGAGAACCTTGTTGCTGTTTTGGGCTGTGTGGAGGAGGTTTTAAGGAGGGCCGCAGTCTCACCTTGATATTGGGCTAGGACACAGGCCATAGCCAACAGCTGCGCTACCTTAGTGTTGCATTTTAGGGTGAAACAAGGTAAACAAGTGCAATGTGAGTGTGGAGGAGGGTCACCTTGTAGGACTGCAGTTCCTTGGAGGGCTAGTTGTTGAGTTGTGTGGAGAAATAAGGCTGTCAATGATGCCCTAACTAGAGATCAATAGTGCATTAGTGCAGCGTGGTGACATCAACAAACTTGGAGGTGTATTGGGTCAAGTGTTGACCAATGATGGATCACATTTGTGGAGCAGCCTATGGAAGCCGTGTATTGGAGTTGACGTGGGTGTCGAGAAGACTTAAATTAGGAGCAGATTTTGCAGTGGAGGATTGGGTGCCATAACACTGTTGGAGGGCAGTGTGTTGGCTACCCAAAGTAGCCCTAGACGAGCTATCTTGAAAGACAAAGAGAAGATGAAGGTTGGGTGAAGGAATGTGTTGAAGTGCAACAATTTGATGGACTAAAGTGATTGCTAACCTGGAAAACTGGAGCTCGGGTGTTGGCCAACCTAGAGAGTAGATTAGATCAGCCCAAGTACACTCTACAAAAGGAAGTGCAGTAGTGTTAGTGGGCAACCCTCCTGAAGTCTCGATGTGTAGTGGCCTTTATGGACTAAGGCACTACTAGTGAGCAGTACGGGTGTGACGGACCAATAGGACAAGATACGAAAAAGAAGCTGCAACGAAGTTTTCATTGTACCTTGTATACCATAGACTGCTATATTATTCATATTTGGTTAAATATAACAAATATTGGTGGTTGTATATTATTGTACAATTTTGTTTAAAACTGTGTATATTGTGCATGTGTGATTTACTGATTTATATTTTTTCGTTGTTCAAAGTAGTTTATGGTTGAGATTCTTGGTTTGGTAGTGTCAGTGATTTAAGACTCTAACCTAGACCCAAGGTTAGGGAAATTCAACATTTTTTTCTTTCTTTGAAATGCGCTGCCATATTCCTTAGACTATCCAAAAAATAGAAACATGTTTTCATCCTAACGTGACCAACTAAATGTGCAAGGAATTGAAAGTGATATATGTTTACCTAGTTGAATCTTCCTTCGCAGGTGATGTGCGATTTGGTGATCTTCAATGCCCAATTCCACTTGTCTTGTAACTAGGCTCTCTAAAACCCAACTCTTTAGTTACGATTATTAAAATCCTCCTTCAGAAAGAAGGGCACATCAATTCTTGCCAATACATGGATCCTAAAAACCCGCTCTCCATCTGCTGGAAAGGCTGTGGACTCTGCTCTTAGATCTTCTGTGAAAGGGAAGGAGAGTCCACCAATCTCTACCCGGTTTCCATCGAAACCCTGAGAAAATGAATGAGCCATGGCATTATGGTAGTTGGTGTAGCGGCGGAAGAAAGCTTGCTAGCCCTCTCGCTGAAATTGATGCTGGATATGATGATAAACCTCCAAAATATCAGGTGCTTTGGGCTCAGCGCAGTTAGCCTTGCTGCCTTTCCCCATTGAAAACTCTAGTTGGAAACGAACAAAGCACCTCACGGGATTTGATCCTGGATCTTTGTGGAAAAACTTGGATGTGGTTTTTCCAAACGTTAACCACTTACAAAGTAAAATGACCAAATTACAAAATGAAATGACTTTAATCAGTGGAGAAAATAGTTATAGATCAAGGAAAACATTACAGATTGGGTCGAATTGACGTTTTTAACTCATGATTAATCAATAAAAAACATACCTATGGCAGCGGAAAAATCATTGATTTAACATAACACTTACCCCGTGGCACATTTACAAACCTCATCATTGCTGATGATGTTGTCAGCGTAATTTGAAAAATCAAATATAAATTTGTTTTTAGCGTTGATAGTCGACCTTTAAACTATATCAGATATGCTAATAAGCCCATTGTCAGCGCATTGTTCGAATACATTATCAGATCACCAAAAGCGCTGATAGCCCATCTATCATTGATTCCCTTGTTTATTACAACTAAAATGCTGACACTAAAACTGTCAGCATTTTCTGAATTTTTTTTAAAAATGTAGTATAATGTGATAACAAAGTGAAATTGAACATATGGTTGCAAAAATGATAGAGGCCGGTATAATTCAACCTAGTCAAATTTCTTTCTTTGCTCTAGTAGTATTGGTTCACAAGAAGGATGGATCGTGGAGCATGTGTCCGGATTGTAGGGAGCTCAACAAGCTCACTATTAAAGATAAATTTCCCATTCCTGTCATTGATGAATTATTGGATGAATTACATGGAACAATTTACTTCACCAAGTTGGATCTTCGTTCAGGATATCATCAAATAAGAATGAAGATTGAAGACATTCTGAAAACATAATTTAGAACTCATGAAGGTCATTATGAATTTTTGGTCATGCTTTGCCTTACTAATGCACCTTCTACATTTCAAGGTTTGATAAATTCTATTTTCAAACTCTTATAAAATTTGCGTTAGTATTTTTTGATGATATACTAATCTACAACAAGCCTTGGAAGGATCATATTCAACATGTTGTCATGGTGCTCAAACTATTGGAGGAGAAGCAATTATATGAAAAAACCTCCAAATGTTTCTTTGGCGTACATGAGGTGGAATATCTAGGTCATATTGTATCTCATGAGGGTGTTAAGGTAGTCCCTAACAAAATTAAAGCCATTAAAGAATGGAAAATCCCCACAACCATAGATCATATGTGAGGATATCTCGGGTTGACAGGGTATTATCACAAGTTTGTTAAGAATTATGGGAGAATAGCAACACCTCTAACAACATTACCAAAGAAAGATGCATTTTCTTGGACTCCAGAAGCAACTATGGCCTTTGAACATCTTAAAGAGGCAATGTGCCAAACACTAGTTTTAGCTACGCGAGACTTCACAAAAACCTTTATTGTGGAATGTGATGCCTCAGGAAATGGAATTGGTGTTGTTTTAATGCAAGAATGAAGATCCATTGATTTTGAAATTCATCCAATCAAAGGAAAGTATTTACATAAACCTATTTATGAGAAGGAAATGTTGGAAATACTACATGCACTTGAGTAACGATGACCGTACCTAATGGGAAGGCACACCTGCGGGCACAAACAACGCATAAGATATCGAGACGAGTGTCTCTGCAGTTGACTGGGTTGACTGCAGGGACAACGGAGATGAATAGCGGAGATTGAGTGCGGGGGCACCAGCCAAAGTTTTCTTTCGTACCCCGAGAGCCCCCGCAGTGACGTGAGATGCTGAGCTGTTCACAACTGTCTTCCACGTCAGATGGAGTCAATGGCTCGCTGGCACGTCTTGTCATCATTAAATTTAAAAGCCGTGCCACCTATTTAAAGAAGATTTTCATTTGTTTTTCAAAACACTTGTAATTTGTTGTGCTGCACCCTCTTTCAGTTTTCCGCCACCTGCACAAATTTCACCACCCTATGAATTGTTCTTGCGTAAATTTTCAACCATGGCTAAACGGTCGTCTCTATCAAGTTCAGCTAGTCATATCCGTCTCATGGATACTGAGAGGGATATTCAAGATACTATATGTTCTGTAATTCACCTTCCTTTCTATTAGCAAGTCATCTTGAATGAAAATGCTTCCCCTGTTTATTCTGCCATGGTCAAGTCCGGAATTATTTATGCATGCATTCCCAAGACCCATCTTTTCCCTGAATTTATCTATTGGTTGGTGTCAGTCATGTATTCAGAGAAGTGTTTTGTTATGAATTCCCAAGGTGAGAATGTTTTGCAAGTGTCCACCCAGCTAATCCACCAAGCCCTTTGCTATCCTGAGTCAGAGTCATCCATCCAATTTTATGACGTTTCGCTGGTACATTATTATGATAATGTTGCAGGTGAAGAGTTTAATCAGTTCATGTTTTATTTGAAACTTGACATCAAGCATTTTCAGCCAGATTGTAAGGAGTTTGCTATGGAGGTTTTTGAGGCAGAGACTAGTCCTGTATTAAGTAACATTGCAAAAATTCTGGGTAAAAATGATGATAATACAGTGGACAAATCAGTCCTTGGGATGTTTGCTATGATGATGAAGCCAGGAATGGTGCTGGATATTCCATCATATTGGCAGGAAGCAATCAATTCACAGCTAATGAGCCTTTCATTAACAAGTTCTTTCAAATTTCCTTCATTGGTAGTATACTTGTTCTTATATCAGAATGTGGAAGAATTCATGCATTTAGGTCTAAATATTATGGATGCAAAAAAAAAGGCAATCAGTGATATTTTGGATAGACGTAGTTAGAAGGGAGCAAAATGAGGCCGGATTGTTTGATTTTGCTAACTATTACATGTCAGTTGCATATAAGATATTGAATGGAATTCCTCCTCCCCGTTTCTTACCTAAAGCTCAGGAGTTTTTGCATTTAGGAAACAATTGAAAATATGGATATTGGTTTGTTTTTGAGGATTACTCTGAAATAAGGTTGTATGGAGCAAGTGTTGAGCCTTCTAGACTCCCAACATTTGTACCAATGAGGCTTTTTGCTTTAGAGTTTATTAGACAGAGCCTAAATGTTGATCAGGTTCATTTTGTGCCTATGAAAAAAGGACATATGTATAAATTACCCATGATTGTAGGCCCTTTTATAGTCAATATGAGGCAGGCATTTGATGAAGTAACAAGAATGTTAGATGAGATGCATATGCTACTAGGAGAAAGTTGGGCTTATGACCCTTTTGGTGTAATTTCAAATAGAAGAATTGAGAATGGGTACTCTGCTTTCATTCATGAAAGTAGGCCAAAACAGGAGAAGGCAACAAGTAAAGGTATGATGAGTTCAGTAGGTGCAAATATTCAGACTCCTGTCATAGCAGAGAAAACAAACAAAAGAAACAAAGAAGTGGTTATTGATATAGAGGATGAGGAGCAGGGAGCTGAGAAGAGAATAAAGTTTGCTAAAGATCCTACATCTAATTCACCTGGTTTTTCTTTACATTTGGGAGAAGAGAGAAATGCTCCTGCTTCACCCAGGAGTCATGAAGCTTCTCATGAACAGGTGCCTTTGATCAAACAATTTTTTTCACAAATTGAGGAAAGAAATCAGAAGATGAAGGCTAGCATGGAGGCCCAAGCTAAACATCAAGTTGCTGCCGATCAAACAAGATTTTTGACTGTAATGGATCTTGAGAAAGATCAATTTAGAATTGCCTTGTCACATCCTACAAACATGTCAATTGTTTCTTCCAACAGTTTTAACACTGTAAATGTGACTGTGGATGTGAAGAAAATCCCATTGATGGATAAAATGAATTTGCATATGCAAACAGGTCAGTTAATTGTAAATGACCTCACAAAGACTAATGCAATGGCAGTAAAGGCAGAAAATATGTTGGGAAAAGTAATTAAACAATTGAAGTTAGAGAAGGATAATTCAAGAGCCTTAACAGTTCAGAATGAGGAATTGAAAAAAAATATTAGAAAGATTGGAGTAGACCCCAGTGACAAGACTGCTGTGCAGAAATTCATGCAAAGAGCTGAGGAACGAAGAATCGAAGTTTTCCTTGGGTTTTGTTCATATTTCCTCTAGTTGTTCAAAGAGGAGGAAATACTAAGTTGTGCTTTATTTTAATAATTTTAGCTCCTAAGAGGCCTCACACGAGGTCAGATACCTCTCAGCGAAAAGCCCCTATTCTATCAGATCCATAAAAGTTAGTTTCAAAGAAAGGCCAGAAAACAAAAATATTTTCTACATCTGATGCCACACTGCTTGCACTAGGCAGCAATTCTCATATCTTACCAGCCAAGGATATTTCTCGGAAACTCATTTTCTCGGAACAAGAATCGTTACCCTCACCCATTCATTTCCAAGAACCAACATTAGAAGAACTATATTTTGAGTCTGTATCATTTCCATTCACAGAAGCTCAACCTAATACAGTTGCCAGTTCTTCTGCTATTGTTCATCTACCCCTTCCCATATCAGTTGTTCCATCCCATTTATCCCCACCTACAACTGGTATTCATTTTACCCCCGCTCAAGGAGCAGTCAATCAGGGCATAAACATGGCAGCCGTTGCTTTCTTGATGAATATATATGCACCATTAAATCTACCCCAACCAATTAATGCAATGCCTCAGGAGTATCTTAAGTTGCTTCCTAGATTTACTGGTGAAGATGAAATAACTGCAGAACAACACTTGCCTTTGTTTTGCACTTTTGCTGAAAATTTTAATGTAGAACATCTTGATGTTGTAATGAGACTTTTGTGCAGTTTCTAAGCGGAGAGGCAAGAAAATGGTTCAAAGGATTACCAAATGGTTCAATCAATGATTGGGATGAATTAGAAAGACAATTCGTCCAGAGATGGGGTGAAGAAAGAGATCATGGTTATTCTTTAACAGAGTTTAATGCTATAAAGAAAAAATCAAATGAAAACATGAGTGATTTTATCAAAAGGTTTAATAAGTTGTACAATATTTTTCCTATGGAAATGAAACCTCCTCCTATTGGAGCAAGGGTTGTTTTTGCTAGGGCATTTGTTTCAGATTTCAATTTTACCTTGAGAGAAAGAAGATCCTCTACTCTTGAACAGATTCAAACTGATGCCTTAGAGATTGAGGAAGATATGACTGTTGCTGGAAAGGTTCAAGACAAAGGACAGGCCAAAGAAGAGGACTCATCACAAGATCAAAGGATTGATGACATGACTAAGGTCATTAAAAATTTGTCAAACAAATTAGTAAAGATAGAATTAGACAACAAGAAACCTGCACAACAAAATAGAGGGGTTTTCAATCCCCAATTCAGAAAACTGCCCCTGCAGATTCTACAGAGAGAAAGAAAAGATCAAGACCAAGTCTAAGCACCTTTATATATAGAGGCAGCACCATCACATTCTGTTGATGATGATCAGAAAGAAGATGAAGATCAAATTTCTGCTGTATATATGGAGGATGGTGAAACAAAAGAAGAAAGTGAGAAAGAATATGTAGAGGAATGTAAAGAAGTTGATGTCTCATTTGATTAGGAAGAAATGAATGATTATTGCAAATAGTTTACTGATTTGATGCAAGCAGAGTTGCATAAAAAATATGATTTGAGGTCAAAAAAGAGGTTGAGAATTCAGGATGATGAAGAAAAGGAATCAGAATCAATACCTACTCCAATGGCGACTCCATCACAGAAGAATCCAATTAAAAAATCAGATAAGGGGAAGCAGCCCATGAATCAAGAAAAAGAGAAAGAGAAGCAGCAAGCTGAGGCTTCCCAAGTAAAACCTAATGACCCTAATATGTTGGAGAAGATTGTTACTATTCCTGATCAACATGCAAATTCAAACAAAAGCCAAGAAGAACCAGAAATGTTAACAAAACAAAATCAAACTTTCAGTATGTCTAAAGAGTTAGAAAAGGTAAAGATTCAAGAACCACTTCTTGAGTTGGTTAAAACACTTGGTTATAAGAAAGAAATTGCAGAGTTTATTAATTTATCTCAGTCTGATGAGGTGGGTGATATAGTGAATCTGCAAGAAGAGAAACTAGTGGTTACTTTTGGACCTCATGTTGAAGAGGTAGATTCTTCTGTTCCACCTTTTTATATATCATTTCTGTTGCATGATTTCATTTTACATAATTGTATGCTAGATTATGGTGCATCACATAATCTAATGCCACTGTCTGTGATGAAAGAGTTAAATTTACAAATCTCCAAGCCATATAGAGACCTTTATTCCTTTGATTCAAAAAGGGTGAAGTGTGTAGGTATTATCAAAGATATGGTTGTTTCCTTGGCTCAAATTCCAGCTAAGAGTATTGTGATGGAGGTGGTAGTAGCAAATATTTCAGCCAGATTTGGTATGTTGTTGTCTAGATCTTGGGGGGCAAAGCTTGTAGGAGTTTTGAAATTGGATTTCACATATGTCATTATTCCTGTTTTTAATGGGGAGGAAAGGAGGTTATACAGAGAGACCGGATTTTTGAAAACTACTACCAAGAAAGATGCAGGAAATTCCCCCATTTATGGTCAAGAGAAAGAGGATCTCTCTTGCTTCATGAAGATGCAGAATTTGCTGAAGATTCACAAGAGCAACTCTCTTCAGCCAATGTACATAAAGAGATGTGTTCAAATAAAATTTGGAAGTGTTATTTTGATGGTGCATTCTCTAAGGAGGGCACTGGAGTTGGATTCATAATTATATCTCATAAAGGTAACTTTTTACCTTTTTCCTTCAAATTGGAATTTGAATCTACTAATAATGTAGCTGAATATGAAGCATTGATTCTAAGTCTACAAACAACTAAACATATGGGAATTAAGTCTATCTCTGTTTTTGGTGATTCTGAATTAATAATAAGACAAAATAATAATTGGTGCCAGACTAAACATCCCAGATTGAGGTCTTATAGAAATGAGGTGTGGGATCTAGTTGAAAATTATTTTGAATCTTTTAATTTATAGTTTATTCCAAGAGAAGAAAACAGAATGGCAGATTCATTGGCAGTTGCAGCAAGTACATTTAAGCCACCAATTAATCCAAGTTTGAGATATGAAATTGAATTGAGACACAGGCCTTCAATCCCTGATAATGTAAAACATTGGCAGGTTTTTGAGAATGATGAGCAAATTAATCAATTTTTAACAATGATTGGAAATTTTGAAGATAGTCAAATTGATTTAGAAGTTGATGAAAGTGGTCAAAATGAGATGTCTAAAAATCTGAAACATTCAATTGGTGATCAGAAGATAATTCAGTTGAAGGATAATATTTTGCCTAGAGGATTGGTACCTCTTGAGAGATTGTTTGATGCTAATGATTGGCAATGAACCAGAAAAAGGTATCCCAAGATGGAGAAATGGAGGACTGTAATTTAGGAACTGAACATGAGCCTAATTTAAAGGAGTTCCCAAGGAGTACAAAGAAAGGTATGTAGATCTTTTTAAACAATTCATGGATGCATTTGCATGGTCATGTGAAGATTTAAAAACTTCTGATCAAGATATTATTCAGCATAAAATACCACTGAAAGATGGGGTTAAGCCACACAGGAAGAAGCTTAGACAAATTAACCCACTATTGCTGGCTCCAATTGAAAAAGAGGTAAAGAAACTTTTGCAAGCAAAAATCATAGTTCCACTAAGATATTCAGATTGGGTTTCCAATCTGGTACCAGTCAGGAAGAAGAATGGAGAGATAAGATTGTGTGTGGATTTCAAAAATTTGAACAGAGATTCCCTAAAGGATAATTATCCTTTACCAAAGATGGATTTTGTTCTGCAGAAAGTAACTGGAGCATTCAGGTTATCTATGGTTGATGGTTTTTCTAGGTATAATCAGGTCGCTGTGGAGAAGGAAGATCAAAAGAAAACTGCTTTCACCACACCTTGGGGAAAATTCATGTATGCCAGGATGCCATTCGGCCTCATGAATGCAGGTGCTACTTTCCAAAGGGCAATGGATATTGCTTTTGTGGGTGATAAATTTGTAGTCATTTATCTTGATGATGTTACTATTTTTTCAGGTTCTGATGATGAGCACTTAGAGCACCTGTGGAAAGCCTTCTTGAAATGCAGAAAATTTGGATTATCATTAAATCCCAAGAAATCCTTGTTTGCTTTGGAAGAAGGTAAGTTGTTGGGTCACATAGTTTCAAATCAGGGAGTGAAGATTGATCCAGCAAGGGTTGAAGCCATACAGACAATTCCACTGCCTAGAAGTAAAAATGATATCCAAAGGTTTCTGGGAAAAATTAATTTTCTGAGAAGATTTGTTCTGAATTATGCTGAGATTGTCAGGAGAATAACAGATATGTTAAAAAATGATGTTGAATTAAAATGGGACAAAGATGCAAGAGAATCCTTTGGCAGAATTAAAGAAGCTCTTCAAGAATCTCCTGTTCTGATCAGTCCAGATTACTTGAAACCTTTTCAAATATTCTTGTTTGCACCATCCTCTACTATTGCTGCTGTGTTGTTACAAAAAAATGAAGAAGGAAGTGAACAACTTGTAGCCTTTTTCAGCAAAGTCCTAAGAGATGCATAGCTAAAGTATAATATCCTGGAGAAACAGGTATATGCTTTAGTTAAATCATTAAAGGCTTTCAGAACTTATGTACTTCATTATCAAATAGTAGCATATGTGCCTAATTTTGCTGTAAAGGATGTGCTAGTTCAGAGTGATGTGGAAGGAAAAAGAGGAAAATGGATTGCCAAAATCCAAGATTATGATTTGGATATCAAACCAACAAAGTTAGTCAAAGGACAGGGACTGGCCAAATTGCTGACAGAATCTAATTTCCAAGCTTTGGGAATTAGCTTACTTGCACCTGTAGATGAAGTGACTGGAGAAACAGATTAGATTAAGACAAAGTTGGCAATTAAATATAAATTTCTTTGTTAAACCTGGTATAAAGATATTATTCATTATCTGTGTTTCTTTTCTTGTCCTCCTTCAATAAACAGAGCTAAGTACAGAGCCTTGAAAATTAAGGCTCAACCTTATGTTATAATTGAAGCTAAGTTGTATTGGAAAGATCCTGCTGGTGTGTTGCTGTTATGTTTGATAGTAGAGGAAACCATGGAGGTGATTAAAGAATACTGTAAATGCTTGTGTGGAGGTCATTACAGCTGGAAAGTAACTGCTCATAAGATTCTTAAGTCAGGCTTTTATTGGCCCTCTTTATTTTCAGATGTATACAAAATTGTTAGAAGTTGCTAGAAATGCCAATTATTTGCAGAAAAAAAAGGCTAGCTCCTTTTCCTCTTCTTCCTATGATTGTTGAGGAACCCTTCAGACAATGGGGATTGGATTTCATTGGAGAGATTAATCCACCATCAAGTGGGCAGTTTAAATGGATTCTAACTGCTACTGATTATTTTACAAAATGGGTAGAGGCAATTCCTACTAGAAAAGCAAATGATTTGGTTGTGATGAAGTTTTTAGAAGAGAATAGTTTTAGCAGATTTGGATGTCCAGTAAAGATTTTAACAGATAATGCTCAAGTATTCAACTCATTCAGGTTCATAAATTTTTGTCAAACTTATAATGTAATATTGTCTCATTCTACAGCATATCACCCTCAAGGAAATGGATTAGCAGAATCATCTAATAAAACATTGGTGAAAATATTGAAGAAAACAATCAATGAGAACCAAAAGGATTGTGATTCAAAATTAATACTTGCTTTGTGGGCTGTAAGGATGACTACCAGAAGATCCATTGGTAAGTCACCTTATGAAGTAGTATATGGTACTGAGGCTTTGTTTCCCACTTAGCTAGCAAGACCAGTAATATCTTTTCTTCAAGACGCTCAAGAGGAACCTAATGCCTTGATCAGAAGACTAAATAAGGTGATAAAATTGAGTGAAAGCAGAAATAAAGTCAGAGACAATTTGGTCACTTATCAGGAGAAAATGAAATCCATTTTTGACAAAAAGGCTAGAGAAATCATGTTTCAAATTGGAGATCTGGTATTAAGATGGGATACTAGAAGGGAGGAGAAAGGGAAACACGGTAAATTTGATCCTTTATGGTATGGTCCTTTCAAAATTTCTGAAGTTAGATCAAATAACACTTTCATGTTGGAAAATCTTGATGGAGAAGCAATAGAATTGCCTGTCAAAGGGAAATATCTGAAACATTATTTCCAGCACTAAAAGAAATTGGTCCATCATTGTACATATTCGGTTTTCTCTCACTGTATATTTCTCATCAAGAAATTTTTGACTCCATGCTCGAAGTGAAGGCACTGATCTGTAGGTCCTTAGTGTTTCATGGCAAAAAACACTATCCCCAGGTGGAGCCAGATGTTGTGGATCATCTACATATCCTTTTATTTTTCAAATATTTGAAAATATAAAAATTATAAATTGTTGAAAAATATGTTAAAGTATCAAAATCCTTATAATTTAGCATGATGTTGGGCCGTTAATATGCCATTATTATTATCACTTGTGAACGCTTATTCCACCCATTTCTACCATTCTTCATTACGTCATTTATTATAATTTATTATTTAAATCCATTTTATAAATGATTTATGCTCTTATGGATGAATATTATTTATCTTCCTTTATTTCTAATAAATTGATGATTATGAATTATTTTATCAATGATAGTTTTAATAAGTTGGTTATAACATTATTCACCATTTTTAGCCTCCAAGATAATTTCCGGATTGAAGATTTGATCATTAAAAGTGCCAACTCAGAAATGCGCTGGAATAAGGAGTGACAGTTTTGCGGTTGAGATTCTGAGCAAATGAAGACGAATCTGGAAAATCCGGAACATGGGTTTTGTCCAGAACGGACCCAATTAACTTTAGTGAAGAACGGTTTGCCCAAATTCGTCCTGTGTTGAGAGATTCGCAGAGTTCTTTAAGCACGATTTTCTCAGTTCTGTTATTGCGGCCGTCCTCCAAATCTCAGCTGCAAAGCCAAATTCGCCTTCTTCTTGTTGATTAATTGGTTGGAAACAATCTAATTTTGTAATAGAAATCATGTTGTACCTATCTTTATTGTAACTGCTCTCTGATCTCTCTTTATTTAAATCAGAACAGAGATCAGAGAGGGAGATGATTTGGAGATACGTTTTTATGTAATTTTCTGTTAAACATCAGTTCTGATTATTGAGTCTTGTGAGAACTGGTTCATTGTACTTCTGTCCGATGCATTAATATAAGCTTGGTGGTTCTCTCATCTTTGCGTCTGGATTAACTTAAGGCGGTGTTCCCTTGGAAGCTAAGGGCCCGGCCCCGGAGGACACTTGCCGCTGTATATTATCTCTTTGATTTCTGCGTGGTTTTGCTTATCAGCTTGAATCAGTAATCTGGTGTGTTTTATTACAGCTCTGTTATATTTCCTATTTCGTTCTCTGCAACAAGAAAATCGTAATGTGCATTCTAACGTATTGCTATTCCTTTAAAGTTGTTAATGTAAAATTGTTGTTCTCCACATAACGTTATTGTTGTTTAATTGCAGAGTAACCAAGCTGTAACCTTCTTAAGCTGGTATTACTGTATTTTTCTATGGTTTATACTTCATACGATTTCTATTCAATTGACATTGTGGTTCCATTATGAATTGTAATCGTTACCCTTTCTAACCAGGGTTAATACTTGTGATATCAGACTCAGATTACTATTAACGTGTGCCTGTGTTAAGTTATTATGCATTTGTATTTGGCCTTCCAGCGTGTTGTGTGCGTATATGATTTATTAATGCTGCTAATAATTTATAAATAGTTATTGCTGTTCCATTAGTGTGTTCTGCTTGATTCGCCTTAAGAGTGAAAGATTGTTATTTGATTGCGAAGAATGCATTTGGGTTAATAGATTAAGTTTGGTTACGACTTGCGAGACTTAGCTGTTCGTTTGCTGTTCCATTCCAGATTTGCTGTTCATTTCTTATCTGCTGTTCCATTTCCTGTTATTCGCATTATCTTTTCTTTGGTGTGCAGAACGATCTGAAACTGTAGTGGGCATTGGCATTTGCTGTCTAGTCCCCAGATTGATGATCTGTTCCTTGATTACTTTTGGTTACATCAGTTTCCAAAGGGATGGGCTATTGTTGTCGAATCCTTGACTGATACATTGCTTATTTTTCCGAATGCATGATTTAAGTCTTAAAGTGCTTTGCTGTAAGTAGATTTTATTTCCAGCTTTCATTTACTTTTGGATTTTAAGCACTATACTGCGAAACATTACTCTTGAGTAAATAGCCGCCTCAGACTGAGTACACTCTTGAAACAAAAAGTCGTCCCTGGGTTGACAATTAATGTGAGGTAATTAGGAGTTACAAAGACACCTCTTTATCGCTCCACATTTTGGCACTGTTGCCGGGGAGAGTGTAGCCATTTCTAAAGAGTAATGTGAATCTGATGAGTGCCTGCTAGGGAAGAGTTGGATCTTAAAAATGGAAGGTAAGAACCTGCGTGCGGAGCATGGAAAAGCCCTGCTCCACTGTCCGCTTTCCTAACATATTTGTTGTTGCTTTTTTTTAGGTAGAAATAGATGTTTGAATTTTTGTGTGAATGACTAGGAAAAAAATAGAAATTTTGGAAAATGAATCACAAGGTTTCACTCAAGTGGTGATGTAAGCACCACCCATTTCACTAACTAATTGACAGGAACATTGGAAGAAGGAGCTTTGAAGGAACACATGAAGGACATCTTCTGTTATGATAAGAAACTGCCCAACATCTTTTTGAATTTCTTGCTCAACTAATTCCACACCCTCACCGCAATAAACCAGTACAACATACTTACAGTGTTGAACTGCCAAATTTACCCACCCTTCCCACCCATTCTATCTCACATGCGCCATTAGAGAAAACTTACAATGAGATTCAGAATGTTTTAAATTAAAAAATTGTAGAAGTTATGGAGGAAAATGAGCTTACTCCTAGTTTGCATCAACAAACCATTTTAACAGCTCAAGAACTTAATGATATGATGGATATGGGAAATCAAGAACATAACGGATATATTGAAGATTGGTTTCACTCCATCACTTGTTCGCAACATTGCTCAATACTTCAACAATTTTTGACTCCATCTTTTCAAGGGAAGTTGGCTTCTCATACCCTGATTTTCATTAATATGCATTTTTCAAATTTGGGTATGTGTATACGTGAAGCCTTATTTCGAAAATGGCTCCACTAGAAGTACTCATATACGTAGTCATATTCATTTTTCAAATTAAAATAGGTTAGTGTAGAAAATAAAATAAATAAGGGAATAAATAAATGCATTTTGTTTTTTTATGTAAAACTAGTTGTTTTTTTGTTGCAACATGCTATGCAAATCAACATTGGTGATAATTTTTTTTAATTCATTTGTGTTTGTAGATGACTTATAATGGAAATAATAGTTCTACAAACACTCATATTCACTTTTATCACCAATTTAAAAAAATGTTTCAATATCATATTTTTTTTTTTTGGCTTGCGGGCTTGATGAACTTTCTGGAAAAACAGTCGGGACAGTCATGTTTTGAGGGACCAAAAATGAATATTTTTAAAACCTGTTTCTACCCTAGGTAGCCCTTGATGTCTACTTTCTAACCCACTTTGAATCAGTCAATTTGGATTTGAAACGAAAAAGTTAGAACCAAAACATTGACCGGATGTCTAGCGGGCAGCTCAGGAACAGAGTTGGGACAGTCAATTTTTGGAGGTCTAAATGAATGAATTTTTAAAACCTGTTTCTATGGTAGATTCCCCTATGAATCTAGTTTACAATTCAATTGGAATCACTCATTTTCGATATCGTATGGGGAAGTTATGATCAAAATACTGACTGTCTATCGTAAATCAGCACCCTTA